>JALIZF010001174.1:0-67500 GCA_029948255.1 Telmatactis stephensoni
TAGAATGGTCGTCTGTCTACTGTACGTATACTGTCACAGATTGACTTCTTTACTTGCCATCAAGTATTCTCAAATTGAAGTTCTATTATAACGTCCTTGTTTGTTTGCAGAGTAAGGACGTCTCAGTTCTACCCGTCTAGTCGTCCACCCATTGCCTCAACCTATCGTGCAGACTTCATGAACTTTCCTGTCAATAAACGAGAAAGTATTCCTTTTGGATCATCGTCTGGATACCGTAAAAACAACCCTCACCCACACAATCTACAGGCTGCATTCAAGCATCCAAATAAAGTAGGTTTTTACACAATACAATACGTATACGATACGTATCATAGAACAGATTTCATATGAGTGTGAAACGTACCGCGCCGTACCGTGACCGGACGTGTCAGTGTCGCGATGTCTATAAAAACATTCGAAATTCCTGCTGTAACCGTGCGGTGACCGTGCATTGCGGTGCCGTTTTCACAGTCATACCAAATTTGCTCTATGGCTTATATCTAAAATCTTTATGTGGTGTTTTCTCTTGTTTTGGTTTTAACACGATTAAGGTTGACTTAATTGGTTGGTGACTGATCTGCAATTAGAGAGAGGTTCTTGGTTTGAAAGTTTATCCGTGGTCTCACATGCACCCTTCTTAGGTCTTAGGGACTGGTCATAAAGTACAGGGGAGGGTGGGCGGGTAAAACTAAAATTGGGTAGTAATGTTTTGCAATGACCCATCAAAAAATTTAGCTGAAAATGAAATGGCCCAACCCAATCCCAAGGTCATGAAATAGTAATGACCCACCCCAGAATTTAATAATAATAAAAATGAATCTTAAGTATTTAACCAGTCAAAACTGCCAAAACAAATTTCTCTGGAGCACTTTTCTCCTGCTTCTTGTGACTTTAGCTAATTCTTCATCTTCCTCGCTGCTCTCAGTATCAGGGGTGGCGAATGGTACCTAGAAAATCGTGGGTCTCGGCAACTTTTCATCCGATCTCGGAATCTCGGAAGCCTTTGTGATGGGTCTCGAATTTTCGTTTTTCCGTGTTTCTTCCCGTCTCCGCGGAGTCTCGGTTTTTCAGGGCGGAAGGTCTTCTGGGAAACAACTTCAACTTGTCAGCTAAAAACTTCCCAGTCTATATGGCTGCTCTTACGACGCAAGGTGCAAATCACTCCACAAAGGCATTGCACTGAATGAGTTGCCAACAACGAGTTGCAATTTTCCAAATATCAATAACTAGCTCTTGACGAAGCGTAAGCCACTAACATTTTTGTAGTAAAGGAGTTTATTTGCAAAGGCAGCTCATCCGGCAGTTGTTTTAAAATATTACATTTCCTTGCCTACACGAGCGCGAAGCGCGAGCCGCTCAGCAAAAATCTTGCAGTAAAGTAGTTCTCAATGACTGCTTTTCGGGTGATTTGAGAACTGAATTTCTAGTTAATGATACTTTTCAGGTTCGGAAGCTTCAGTATTTCTAGGTTCGGGCTCGGTTTTCTCAGCACCCAGTCTCCGATTTTCGAAAAGCGTTAGTCTCGGTCTCAGATTTTCAAACAGGAGTCTCGGCGTCTCAGCGAGTCTCGGATTTTACCATTCGCCACTCCTAGTATCATCTGGTGAATCTGATGGCATAGATGACTCTTATAGTAGTGACAATGTTGACACTGATGTTGAGGTTGTTTCATAAAAAAATATTTAATACAAAAAGAAAAGAATCATGATTCAGTTTAGTTTGTCATTAAAAGTTTGAGGTCTCTGATTTGTTTGTCCTGTCCATTTTTATTTTAGTCATGGCCCACCCCTTGATGATACTCAGTTTGCACGCAGCCCACCCTTTTCTGAAGCGGAAAACTTTATGGCCCACCCCCTGATTTTGCCCGCCCACCCCCCCCCCCCCCTGTACTTTATGACCAGTCCCTTAGCGGTTCGGAACACGAGCTGGGCCTCTTCTTCGGTTAATACATAAACACTTAAAGCTATTTAACGATATTTTTTGTGTCATATAGGATTATTTCGTATGGTCACAATATCGTCGTCTTCCACCCCTTGGTAGCTTTACTGACCAGGGTACCAACAGTCATGCTTTATTACAGCAAGTCTGTCAGGATAAGTCACGTTCTACATACCAACAAGACTTCAAACAACCGCCATATGCTACCGGTACAACAATCATATCAATATATATTTCTTTGTTTCACTACTACCTCACTTGGGTATTTAAAATTTTAATTACTTTATTCTGCTAGAGTGGCAAGCTAATAGTTAGAAGTAGACCCTAAACTCGTTGTTTCATTTTGTTCTTTATCATGCAACAACAAATAATGGACCATCACTTCTTACTCCACACTTATTGGTCAATGTGTTTTAATACAAACAATTTCAATGTTCTAATAATAGCAAAGAGGCAGAGATGTCCACCTTACAAGGGTCACTGTCTGCAGAAAGGGAATCACCTATAGCTAAAGAAGTTGCAAAACTGTCTCAAAAAAATTCGTTACCGCGGCTAGTACGTGAAACAATGATCCGTGCGTTTTGTTGCGACAACGTGAAAGAAATCACATGAGTTGATGTTGATGAATCACATAAAATTGCACATTCAACTGCTAATTATTTTGGCGAAACAAACTAGATAAAGATATCGCTGCATGTACTAATGTTGCAAGTAATGAAAGCGCTCAAACGAAATTGAGTTAACTAGTAGACATGATGTAACGTTTTGATGATGATGATGCGGCGATGAACTCATTGCGGCATTGCATACCGTGGGATTTATTACAAAGCAACGATATAACGCGCGCTATCATTGGATAGACATTGCATCTTATACTTGCATTATCTGTTTCTTCACTTAATAGACTTCGTATCAAGACCACCAACTACAGCAAGAACTGCCAGTGGTGTGACCCAACCATCACAGTCAAGTGGGCCTTACCCTGAATTAGCAAGCTAACAGTTTCCACTAATATGTCTAATATAGCGAGGGGGGAAAAGATCTATGAGAAACAGTCTTCAGATTGATTGATCGGCTAAATTGAGATTTTTAAGGAAGCGGGGAGAAGTCAATTAATATCAACTGAAACGGAATAAAGAAGCATCGACACACATGATGCAGAGTTAACGTTGCGTGCATGCAGTTTTGCAAACAGTTTAGATAGTTAATTCTTTTAAAGTTGCAAGGATTCTATTTCCGTAATTCATTTGCTGTTCCCGTGAAATCAGTTGTAAGGAAATTTAAAGTAATGTCCAAAACACGAATTTATTCTTTCTTAATTTCTTTCTTTCTTTCTTTCTTTCTTCCTTTCTTTTTCTTTCTTTCTTTCTTTCTTTCTTTCTTTCTTTCTTTCTTTCTTTCTTTCTTTCTTTCTTTCTTTCTTTCTTTCTTTCTTTCTTTCTTTTTCTTTCTTTCTTTCTTTTTCTTTCTTTCTTTCTTTTTCTTTCTTTCTTTCTCAGTTTCCTTCTCAGTTTCCTTCTCAGTTTCGTTTTTCCTTTTTTCTTTCTTTCTTTGTATTTTCTTTCTTTCTTTCTTATTTGTTTTGATCTTCTACTCCTTCTTCTTCTTCTTCTTCTTCTTCTTCTTCTTCTTCTTCTAAGAGTGTGTGGCAAGTCAAGTAAAAGTAATAAAAACATTACAACGTTTTCTCTTTTTTATGTATTTGGTGTCATATAGTTATCAATAATAATATTGTAACAGTTACTGTATTTAATCGTGAACTGCATGAGTAAAACTGAATAAACTATTTGACAGTTCACTGGCGTCTTGATTGCAGTGTGTTTTTTGACGGTAAAGTTATGTCCTTTTCTAAAAGTCTTTTCATGCACAAAACTAATTTGCGTGCAAACATTGCCGGTGTGCCGTTGAAGCCGTGTTATTATTACGTGTTAATAAAGTGACAAAACTCCTTTACTGGGTGATAAAACAACATGGCACAACTTTTATAATCAACGTTTTATTGAATCTTGAAAGTAATAAACCTCAAGCTACGACTGTTAATAAAAAAACTGCTTTCTTCTATTCACAATATCAATATTATAATCCATACAATGCTACATCAAGAGCTTAACTCCATGAATTCAGCCAATGGGAGCCTAGCAATTATCACGGGAATTGGCTAAATTGAATGACCACACGCGACCTGGCCCTTGGATACCGCCAGATTGGACTTCAAACTTGACAACAAAAATTGCATGTCGTTCAGGCTTTTTGACAACTGAATCAAGAAAAAAACCTTTCCAGTTACTTAAACATTGATCAGGGTTTTTATAGGTAAAGTTGATCATGGTTTTATACTTTGGTTGTTTTTAATTAGGTTGAGTAATTTGTTTATTGGTTTAGAGTTATTGTATACAATGAAATATACACAAATCAAAAGGTTTCACTAACTTGAACTTTGTTTACATACTAAGCAGACAGAAAAAGGCTCGCTTTTTGTAAAGACATAATATTTTCAACAAACTCACAAAAGACAAGAATGTGATTACAACCATTTTGGCCGAGATTTTCAAAAACGTTTGGAGTGTTACCAAAAGATGCCATTTCAAAATCAGCGTTATCTTCCAGCACTTGGTAAGTTACTAGCTTGTACATGTCATTTATTAAAGTAGATTTCGTATGACTGTGAAAACGCCAAGTGCATGCACCATCATCGCACGGTTACGGCAGGAATTTCGAACGTTTTTATAGATATCACGGCACTGACACGGACACGGCACGGCGCGGCCCGTTTCACACTCATACGAAAACTACTCAATCCCATGTCCATCTGTAACACGCACTACGTAAAATAAGTGTTTTAGAGGTTAATCTGATTTATCGCCCGTACGTTGAGCTGTCTCTTGTTCTGTCAGTGAGATGTGTTTCACATGCTTAGTTCATATGAACCACAAACGTGAAGTGACTTTGAGTGTTTGACTCTCCTTTGTCGCGAGTGTATTTGTAAGTTTCTCATGTGCTTTTCCTAACTGCAATTTCAATATAAAAGTTTCAATACATGTATAGTGAACTTGTAGAATGTTGAATACTTAAGCCCGGCGGTCGTTCTGGTCAGTAGCTCAGCAACGACTTCCCCTGCAAATAGATCCATTATCTTATATAGGAATTCAGCCAGCTGAATCTGTCATTAACTCAGTATAATTTTAACCGGGTTTTTTTTTTCTTGCTTTGCATTTGTAGCCACTCCCGTGGTATCGCGATACCAAATAGATTACAACAAACAAGATGTAGTACCGTCAAAGTCATATAAAAGTAGAAATATTACAAATCTACGTAAGTTTATTCTTAGAGTATAAGGCAGAGCTCAATTTGCGTGTCACGGCAAAACTGCAGTGTATTCACCTCTGCAACTGTTGCACGCAACATTTCATGCGTGAGCTGCAGAAGTAGAATCAAGTTCTAGTCTTTTTCTGCAACGTTGTATGCGTTCTGTTGAGGAGTGAAAAAATGACTATAGTCAATGCTTTATGTTTTACAAACGATCTATTTGATCAAAATATTTGATCAAAATATAACATAGAATACATTAAGCTTGACTTGGCTCTCAAGCTACAGCTCGCAACGATGCAGGAAGAGTTACATGCATCTTGTGATCCCCTCCCCTCCCCTCAAACGTACCATGTCGTGGCACACGATCGATGGTTGTCTGGTTGCAACGTGTGTTCGGGCTTTCAAACACTTCTTGAATTTTTGCTTTCTCAGAGGGGGATCACAATAAAGTCTTTGTGTATAATCTTTAGTTTGTAAGGAATATTGAGGAAAGAGCGAGTACTTAAAGCTTAAGAATGACCTTAACATCCCTGCGCAGAAAAATCTCATTTTCTCCAATGAACTTTTCCTGCAATGACACTGTAGCTATGAGGCACATTACACATTGCATTATTTGATCTTTCAGCACCAATAGCTTACTCTAACTGTCGTAGAACCGTTGGTAACAGTTTGTATAAAGACTCTTATGAAGGCTGCTTTGGTCAAGCAGCGGACAGCGCCAAGTAAGTCATGTCCCTAGATTGTCCCTAGATTGTCCCTAGATTGTCCCGCGGGCTTCACTACTCGGAAGTGGTTCATATGACATGCACGAAATTGTAATTGGAATGAGACAAGACATACCAACGAGACACATTTTTAGTTAAAAATGACAAGGTTTGTTTGTCTGCACAAATAAATGGAGAGATAATTATAGATTTAGGCGAGTTAAATTCTGCTTCAACAATTCATCCCCTTTCGCTTTCATGCTAAAGCGAGAAATTCATTGACTTCAGGCTGTTCTTTTTGGATTGGCTACACCTGGGCCGGGTTGTTCGAAAGACGATTAGCGTTAACCCAGGATTAAATCTAAAGAAAACCATTGACTTTAACCCAGGATTAGCGTTAATCGCCCTTCGAACAACCGGGCCCTGATCTGCCACCATCTACTTTATTTTACTTATTCCCAAATTCGACTGAAGTTCTTTTATTTCTCTTCAAGACCAGAACCTTATAAATTTCCTTCACTGGATAAAATCGAGAAATCTACTTATCAAGATAACTTCAGGAAAAGACAAACTTTGCAGCTGCCTCTTCTTCCATCATCTCCAACAAGACGAAACAACCCGCATCCTATGACTATGAACAACGCTTTTCGTTTTCCAAATAGAGTGAGTAGACCATGTAGGACCAGTACTTGCTGAATTCGCAGTCTAACCCTTACGTATTCCATGTTAGTGAGCAATTTTCGTATGACGGTGAAAGTGTCAATGCAGTGATGTCTATAAAAACATTCGAAATTTACGCCAAAATCCGCGCCGTACCGTCGGTGGCAGTGCCATCACTAGCTTACAGTCATATGAAAACGGCTCTTATATCGTTTAGGAATACATATATTGTTACAAACATGTCGCGGCATACGACGTGAAAGCCCTGATGCTTTACGCAACATGCCGATGCCAATATCTTATTCAAGAGCAGGAAGAAAACTCTACTACAGCGTGGCGTCGCTTGACTGTAACCAACTTACATCTGGCACAAAATCTACTGCCGAAGAGAGGGCATGCAATAGTTTACCTTCGACATTTTGGTTGAGTGATCGCGTACAAAGCAATTTATAACGAGGCCCGCTCAGGTCTAACAATGAAAAAATCATAATTAGCATGTTACGATGGCACATCATCTATGAAATCAGAGTTTACAAAGCAGGGGCAGATCCAGGATTATCCACCGGGGACATCGTTATACAAATTGGACTGAACCGTATGTCCAGGGGATCCAGAGGATACTCTAAAAAAGGAACAAACAAAAGTTACCAAAGCCGCCTCATGAGGGGGTTGCGCACCCTACACCCCTCCCCTAGACCCACCCCTGCAAAGTTGCTGTTGTTGTTTTTTTTTAATTATGTCATAAGTGATTACGTTTCGTTTCTGTTGTTGTAGGGGTACTGGGTGTGGCCACATCGTTTGATACCCATGAGGTACGATAAAGAAGAAGATTCACTGACACTGCGTGTTTCAAACGACCTGACGAAAAACATAAAACGAGGGCCTTTTGATACGTGGGAAAAAGAAAAATGCGTTGACTGACGAACCCATCGTTTTCTTAGATCACCTTCATTTATTCTATTCTTACTTGGCTTAGTGTTGTGATGATGGAAGGGAAGAATTCGAGTTGCTAAGTTCGAGTTTTTTTCAACTTCATTTAGCTTTCAGAATTTTAGCATATTCTTACTTGCCTGTTAGTTTTGTGATGCTGGAGGGGAAAAATTCGAGTTGCGAAAAATGGATACACCCATTTTTACTGGGACAACGCCCTTTTTGACATCGTGTGTAACTCAAGATCAAACATAGTTAAAATCAAAATCGAGTTGCGTAACTCAAACTCGACAGAGTGGAACTTTATTTTCGAGTTACGTGCCATTTCCCTAATCTCGATCGTAAATGTCCACAAAAGCTTTTTCGAATTGTCTTTTGACTGGCACAGTTCCAAATTATTGCCCTCCTCTTAATTTTAATTGTATCCTCTCACTGACATTAGTCTTAAATGCGATCGCTTATAAGCCAGTTCAGAGTTTAAGAATCGTTTCTCAGGATCATAGGAGGGCGGGTAAACTTTGAGTTACGCGCTTTTCGAGTTACGCGCTGTGCCACACCCATTTTTGCCTGTGCCACACCCAGCGCGTAACTCGATGTCTTTGGGAAAGGTTAGTGACTTCGAGTTACGTGATGAGCGCACAACTCGAACTAAACCATATCGTCTTAAAGTGTCGAGTTACGTAAATAAGACGTTTATATTGAATTATCAGATTTACAGGAAACTAATTCGACTAAAGTAATTTTGAAATTTAAGAATATCAACATGTTATGTATTCACAACCATCGTGTAACGAAAAACTACTCAAACACAGCTTTAACATCAAGATAAGAGATTCTTTTGTACCCAAGAAAAGCAAATGTAATCAAATCTCCTGCCAGAGATAGCTTAACAGCAAAAGATTTTGTTCTTCTCCGTTCCAGGGCAATGCCTGGCTTCTGCTAGTACTAAGGGAGGTCAGTGGCGTTTCAAAAACTGTTCTATTTACTTTTTTTCAGTCATTTTTTGGACATATTTGTATGTTGGTTCTAAAGTTAAAAATAACATTATTATTACTACTGTTCTATGAAGATTTTGTTAAAAATAAGAAAACGATTAAATCAGAATGTGTTCAGTTTTAAAATGTTGATTCTAGACTAATAATAATTCAACATAAACGTCTTATTTACGTAACTCGACACTTTAAGACGATATGGTTTAGTTCGAGTTGTGCGCTCATCACGTAACTCGAAGTCACTAACCTTTCCTAAAGACATCGAGTTACGCGCTGGGTGTGGCACAGGCAAAAATGGGTGTGGCACAGCGCGTAACTCGAAAAGCGCGTAACTCGAAGCGCGTAACTCGAACATTACCCGATCCCGGATCATAGTAATCCTTGAGATGAAAAATTTTTCTCTTTCAAGTGAATGTCTTATTAATATTATATTCGGAAAGATTTATTTTCAAGTGTAAGTAGAAAAAGCATTGTTGACTTTTAGGACCGAGTTACGGAATTAGCGCGTAACTCGAAAATAATGTTTCACTCTGTTGAGTTCGAGTAACGTAACTCAAACTCGAGTTACGGACGGAAGTCAAGAAGGGCGTTGTCCCAGAAAACGGGTGTGTCGGAGCGCGTAACTTGAAAACCGAACTCCGTAACTCAAATATCGTAACTCACATAAAACCGTACCAGTGTTGTGATATATAGCAAATGATGATATCACTGATGCCATAACATTTTTAGTAATGGAAGTGCCAGTAGAATTTATTTTAAATGTTTTACACAATAAAATCTTTTTACTATTGGGAAACCTTGCTGTGAACGTCTTAATACTTTCTTTACAAAATGCCTCAACTCATTTTACAGCAAACAAGAGAAGAAACAAACCAACACTAAACTTATGTTCCACAATAACCGCCCTATCAAGGCGCTGCGGGAATTGCGGCAAATATATACATCTCTGGGTCGATATGCTGAGCATATATATAGCAGAAATCAGAAAATATTTACTTTCGATCGAATGAAGCTTCAAGCAGACTTATCACTAACTTGCCTCGGAGCATTGCAGACAAGGTTTTTGCATGATTGTATCCTGAACATTACTGTTTACATTATAAGGAAATATCAAGTGAAAGTGAATTCATCATAAGTGATGAGAGTGAATAATAACTTCTTAACTTGACAATGTAGTTTACCGATCAATTTTCAAATTTGAAAATCACATTAAAACTCTGTTCCAGTTTTTTAAAAAAGCGCTGTGGATTATTCGTGGCCCCCTTTTGTTTTTGATATTTTTTATGCGCACCCCCCCCCCCCCCTCCCCTCCTCGAGCCTGATTTTTTATAGTCATCCAAGAATCCTACCGCTAGGCTTTTCTCGACTGTGATGGTATAATACAATTTTTGGCATAATTTGGGTAAACGAGCATACTTTTTGCTGATTTTATCAAATGAGAAGTGCTAGGATAATTTAGTATAAATAAGTCCCTCATGGATATTTTGGCGCGTATTTTTCTGCGTAGGAGTTCTTGGACAAGGTAGGTCCTAGGCCCAGCGCTCTCCTAAATCAAGATGACTGCACATACACCCTTTCCCTCTCCAAAGCGCTGTCGATACTGGCCTTCCACCAGTTGCAAAGTCCTCATTAGAAAATTTAAGCATTACGTACACGGGAAACGACAGTCGACGGCAGAGAGGCTCACGTGACCTGTTGTTGTTGTTGTTGTTGTTGTTTTTGCGTCGCGGACGTTGCCATTTACCATTTTTGCGTTTGCCGTTTGCCTTTGCGTTGCGAAGTGAGTTATTTCGCGTTTGCCGTAAACGCAATGTCATGCTTTTATTCTTTCTTTCTTCCACCCCCCCCCCCCCCCACCCCCGCCCCCTCTCTTTACTTTTTGTTGCTGCTTGCATCTTGTTTTTTCTTCTCTCTATTTTCTTTTTTACAAACATTAGTACTCTTATTTTGCGTATGTGTAGTTTTTCTCTATGCTCATCTGAATAATGAAATTTCTGTTAGATAGAATATGAAATCTAATAACGGTGAATGCAAAGCCGTGCATTTCAACTTATATTTCTTTTTTTGTTTCCTTTCTTCCAATTTGCTTGTGAGTTTGTTTTTAAAAGGCTTCCTGTGTTATATATGCCCGCGTGGGACCTAGAACCAATTACAGATGAGAAGCAGATGAGAGACGATAATTACAATGTCGTGAAAGTAGAAGAATTTTTCTCCTTTCCGATCATTACTTTCCATCAAACCCCAAACTGTGATCATGGGTTTATTTTGTTCTCGAGTCTGTCCTGGTTCAGTGACAGTAAACGGTACTCGTTACCGTGTAATTCGCGATCTTGGCGAAGGCGGTAAGTTGACTCAATTTTAGAGTTTATGGGATTAACAGCCTACTTAGCTTGGTCCAAAATTGACGTCTTTTCTCAAAACCCTCAAAATGGAATAGCTTATAGGATAGACCTGGCATGATAAATGTTGTCAGTTATTTGTGCAATTATAATGCAGTCGCTATACCTGTCTTATTGACTTGTATTAAAGCTTATTGTTGACATTAATTCATACTGCAAAGTCATCATTCTTTTTACTGTGAATCTTAATTTCTGTATTTGACAACCGTTTAGTAGTCATAGGAAACCTGATATATCAAAATTAAACCTTGACTTCAAAAATTATTTAGGACTGGATAGTTTGTGGTGTGTGAATTAATGTTTTACTGCAAGCACACCATGAAAACATCTTGTCTGGTTTTGAAAACAGCTGGAGACGATGTCGACTATCAGGCAATCTTGGCTTGTTCAGCTGTTATCAAATCCCTGCTGAGTTATTTTTTTGGCTATCTGGAATAGATTTTGTTTGAATTTGTTAAAATGTTAGGGTTATGCTTCAAATCCCACTCACACTGAAATCAGCTGTATAGCTAGTATGTTTAGTTATCAATAATGTTTTGTACTCTCACTGATGAAGAAACACGTAGCTGTTTAAGCCCACCACACACGCTGAGAAACAGCGTGAGGAAACTGCCACGCGAGGCACTTAGCTTAGCTGATTTCTCACCATGTGCACATAGATTTTGCTCTGTTACATGACTCGCGTGGTGATGCACCAATTTTATGTTTTGTTTGATATTTTTGGCCCCACGTAGCCAAAGTTGCAGCATCTGCGGAGATTGTAAGCAATTTTCTCAGGCACTGTCAATCCATTAGCCAATCAAATAGCAAAAATATATCACATGATGTCTGGGCAAAACAACAAACTTCTTGCATCAAATGCACCAGTGCTATTGATATACCTTTAAGTACACACCACAAGAAACATAACATAGCTACAATAAAGCGTGCGCTCTGATTGGCTAATTTACCGTGAACCATTTCACGATGGACGCACGCTCACGTCAGATTTTCTCTTTTCTCGAAAAAATGTTTTAGTTTTTTCATTGCTTTAGACGGCAAAAGCTCACAAAAACTCAAAAATAAACCTTGAAAAACCTACATTCAAGTAACCAATACCATGACAGTAAGCTGTTTTAACCTCAGGTGATTTTTCGAGCAGCTAAAATTAAAAGTCGTTTGTACATCAAGCAATTTTCGGTAGACTGTCAGAAATTTTGAATAAATGCTTTTGGAAAAACACCTTGGAACGGATACAAAAAAGCTAGTGTTTGGTCGGTGAAACGCCTAAATGCAGCCAGAATAAATTTTATGTACTTCTAGAGATATATAAATAGATAAAAACAAACAAACAAACTCTGATATATTAAACACATTGAATGTGAAGTTGTAAGCTTCACAAAAACTATTCAAAATCTTACAGCGTGAGCTTAATTGTGAAACAAAAAACACAGTTTTTTCTTTTTTCGTTGATTGTCTTTTATTGACAAATACTTTGGTATGCTGAAGGAGAAGATAAGTTAAATCTAGAAAAGCATAACAAAATCTAGTCACAAGTTCGATCAAAATTTGAATGAGAAGCTACATCAAAAATATAGAAAATTACAGTAAGTTAAATCTACCTTCAAAGGATATATTCCTCCATTCCACCACTGAACAAAATTCTTCCACAAGCTAATGGTGTCGATCCAACAGATCCAATATTTGTAAGCTTCGACGAAATACTTGTTGCTCTACTCAGTTTTCTGGCCACTCGTGGAATTTCAGAAACTAAAGTGACAGGAAGCACAACAAACCATCGAAAGTTGACAACAAAAAATCTCCAAAAGCCTGTGTAGTTTTTCTGTAGATGTTGTCTTTCCATTCTTCTAACTTCTGGTTTAACAAAATAGTTTTTCTAGTAGTTCAGGACCAGTTTCTAGTTTTGAACAAATGACAACACAGCTCACAACACTCAGGATCCGAGTATTCAGTTTCCAAACTATTGATTCGATGTAATTACGTATACGTCTTTTTCATCGATATTGTGAAGCCTTGAAAGATCGAGTCCAAGTACACACCTTTGTAATACTATTTCCGTGAGGTTTAAATGATATTTTCTGGTATATTTTAGAGTATAAACTCGCTAGTGAACGAACTCAAGGCAGTTGTTGTCGCCGCCACAATTTACAAAGCCGGCACTTGGTTTTCGCGTGCTTTGTCAATCGTGGAGTGTGGTGAGAATTTTGTATTTGATCAACAAATTCGCGTTTTAATATTGTGGCTATGTTATAAAAGAAATGGTTCATGCTTTTAGTTGTACGTCTATCGAGTTACGGATGCACTTCGGTATTTTTGGAGAGCACTCGAGAAGCTAGAGTCGCACTCGGCTGCGCCTCGTGCGACTCTTACGCTTCTCCCGTGCTCTCCAAACTTCCCGCGTGCATCCATAACTCCATGGACGCACGCTAAGCGTGAACCATTTCTTTAATTGATTTGATATTAAATAATATTTTCAGCATTTTCTTATGTACACCTTGTAAAGAAAGGCAAACATTGCTATGCATTGGTAAGCTACTTCTGAAATATTTTATCTATAGAACCATATCACGCAAGAGTGACATTATGAATTATATGATTTATCAGAAAAAAAAGTTTTTTTTAAAACTTAGCATTTAAATTACAAAGAATTGTATGGTGGGATGGGCATCACATGCCCAGTGAGCCTCGTTATCATGCTAAACACATACATTTCTTTATAAAAATTCCACAAGAATATTTAGCTTAAAAAATTCATAACTTTGTCAGTTTAAGGGCAATTTTTACAAATTAAACTCTGCAATTTTACTAATATTGGTGTGATGAATTTGATAGTGAATTCGTTTTTTCAATAAATCAAATATTTTTAATGTCATACTAGCATGATAAGGGTCTATAGATAAACATTGATCTTATCATGTTGAAAATATTGTACTTATCCACTGCACTGACTTGTAAGACATTTCAGCAAATCAAAGATAAAAACTGTATCTCTGTGGCACAATGTAATATATCCTCTATTAATATTAAAAATATATTACCTTGGCAAAACAGAGAGATACAGATTTAATAAGTATGAAAAGGAAAATTCTCATCAGAAAATGTTAATCTTATTATGTTTAGAAACGAATGCGTTTGCAGTTACAAGAACAGGAGGAGGTATGTAATTTCTCTTGTTACTTATGATTGCACCACCCTGTTTCTAGGGCTAAGTTAAAAATGTTTTGTGTATGCAGCTGACTCGTCCCCAGTTGTCTCGCTTGAAAAACAAAGGCAGGGACTTGTACTCGAAAAGGGCAGGGGATCATGGGAAGGGGGAGAGTTTTTGGAGACGACTGGGGACGAGTCAGTGTATGCAGTATGTTAATGAACAGTACACATATTGTCTTTAGCATCCTGTACAGTATAATTACTTAAAGGATTAATAAATATGTATGTATGTCTCTGTTGTTAATATTAGGCATTTGAAAATGAAGTAGCAGCACACAGAGCTATAGAGCACCCAAATGTCATGGCTCTCTATGATGTGGAGGTCGTTACCAAAGCAAGCTACAAAGAGGCTCGAATGGTGCTGGAATATTATAAGGTACAACCTCTAATAATTGGAGTAAATAGTTTAAATAGATGCAATGCAACACTTGAATGGTACATGAAATATCAAATGTATCGTATTTCTCTATTGAGAGATGTGACTACCACCACAATGTTGTGATGCTGCATTCATAATGTTCACCATTTTACCTGTTATCAGCTTCAGAATATCAGTGAAGTTACAATTATTAATCGCAATCATCATCACGTTGTGGGTTCAAGTCTCACTTAAGGTACGGTAATATGAGCAACAAAATCACTCTCAACTTGTCTTGCAACATTGCTGCAAAACAAGTTGAAGAGCGATGCTGCGCGTTTTTCCATCCGAAAACAAACTTGTCTCGCAAAAAATAGTTTGCTGTAAGTTGAGTGAATCCTGACTTCTGATTAGATCAATCACAAACACAAAGGAAGCCATTTCGCAGTTTGCTGTGAGACAAGTTGACTTTGGGGTGGTAATACATGTATGTGCAACATCATGAAATTTTGTTGCAAAAAGTTGAGCGACTGTCTACTTGCTGCAACAGACTTTTTCAACTCGCAGCAAACTATTTTGTTGCGAGACAAGTTTGTTTTTGGGTAGAAAAATGCACAGCATCACTCTTCAACTTGTTTCACAACAATGCTGCAAGACAAGTTGAGTGATTTTGTTGCTCGTATTACCATACCTTTAAGTCAGGGATTTTTTTCCCTGTCCCTCATAGGGCATTCAACCATCTGACCTGATCAAAGTCATTAATTTCATTAGAAGAGAAAATTTGCATATTAATAACTATCTGCAGTGATGTGATAAACTTTGCAGATATTAAATAAATTTAGATTTAGATTTAGAATAACAACTTTCATGGACTAACTAAAGACTGTTGCTAGCCAAGAATTTCAGGCTTTCTTGAAATTTTTATATATATTTACTAAAAATTATCAGGGATTTTGATATTTAGGCTTAGACAAGCCCAATGATACCATTTTGAACTGCATTAGTTTGAATCACTTTTTTTAAAACGATTTGATTTCATTTTGGACACTTCAGTTATATTTAGTGTATTTCACAATGTCCAAAGATGATTGTCATTTTCCAGGTGGGTTTACTCACAGACTGCATGCAACTAGTCTATATCCAACCCCTGCACACATCTTTACAGAGTAATGACATGAACAATTTATTGTGATCTAATTGTGTAGGATGGTACTGTACAGGATTTAATAGAGAAGACAGTAGGTTCTGGAAATCCTGCTCCTGAGTCGCATATCTTAAAACTCTTCAGATCAGCCTGTCAGGCTATTGCAGCATTTCACTCACTATCTCCACCACTGGCTCACAGGGATATAAAGGTACATGTATATGTTACATTAGTTTGTCTTTCTAATTGACACATTGTATCCATGCCAAACAATAGGTCTAGACACTGTTAAAAAATCTTATAACAAATAACATTAGTCATATATTAATAGTAGATAGTACTTACAGGGCTCTTAAAAACATCAATGGAAAGATGATTGATAGATGATCTAAATGCCAATTTACACGATACAATTTTTGCTTACAACTTGTTGCATGCAACAATTCCTACAATTTGCTTACAACTGTTACTGCTGTTACAAACAAAACGTTAACATGGTTAACAACCTTTGTTGCTTGCAACAGTTGTAACAAGTTGTAGGGTTGTTGCATGCAACAAGTTGTAGGCAAAAATTGTATCGTGTAAATTGGCCTTAAGGGAGATAGAGCTGAGTGATCTGGGTAAAATACATTTCATGACACCACTAACTTTAATTTCCAGCCTCATAACCTTCTATTAGGACCTAATTGTACTGTCATTGTTTTTGACTTGGGGAGTGTGACTAAGGCTCGTTGCTCCATTACATCAAGGTAAGTATATACAATAAACTAATAACTAACTAATAACTAGTAACATTTAAATTATCATCAGGCTTACATGGACAACAGTACAATGTAAAAAAATTATATTTCTGTAGGCGTGAGGCTCTTGCATTGCAAGAAGTATGTGCCCAGCAATGTACTGCTGCTTATAGGTGAGTTAGATTTTGCTTGTTGTTGTTGTTGTTGTTGTTATTGTTGTTGTTGTTGTTTAGTTTACATGAAGAAATCTTGAAAACAATTGTTAAATAATAATTTCACATTTCTTGTTAGAGCTCCAGAGTTGTTTGAAGTACCTTCTCACTGTGAAATTGATGAGAAGACAGATATTTGGTCTCTTGGATGTACTCTTTATGCCATGGCATATGGTATGCTGGTAACATTTCGAACTTGTTATCAATAGGGGGTTCATTAAGATTTTACACTGGAGGGCATCTGGCTATGCAAGACTACAGATATTTAGATATCAAAAGTTGGTTTGAGTTTCTCAAGACAACCAGGCAAAACCC
This sequence comes from Telmatactis stephensoni, assembly GCA_029948255.1. Classification (NCBI taxonomy): domain Eukaryota; kingdom Metazoa; phylum Cnidaria; class Anthozoa; order Actiniaria; family Isophelliidae; genus Telmatactis; species Telmatactis stephensoni. The sequence goes on from JALIZF010001174.1 coordinate 16,909, forward strand.
AGCAAGACTTGTTCACAGCTGGTCAATTTGTCTAGTGCTTAGCCCTTAATGTACCCACTACATGAGACACAGGAAATTTAAATTTCTAAATTTCCTATATTAGCTATGCTATTATGTTGGAATGATTGTTTGTTATTCTATAACTAGGCGAGAGTCCCTGTGATGGTTCTGCACTTTCAGCTCTGAGTGGAAACATTCAAATTCCATCAAACAGGTTTGACATTCCTAAACAGTGGAGACCTTTAGCTCCACATATACGTGAAACTGCAGACCGCGGAGAGGATCATGTGACCTGCTTTTTTCGCGCCTGGTGACGCACGTTTGACACTTAAATGTGAGCATGACTTTCTGCGTTTACGGCAAACGCAAAATGACTGACCTTTGAATGTAAATGTCAGATGCATTAAAAGCAGGTCACGTGATCCTCTTCGCCGTCTGCCGTTTCCTGTTTACGTGAAACTAAAGGTCTCCAGTGTAGGTTAGATCTATATATATTCCATTAATAATTCTCTAACTTCTACACAGGCAGCCCAGCCACTTCTCCTGACAATGGTTGTTTATTTTAATAATTTATTAAAAAGACAAAAAATGCGCGCACTTGTTTAATTTGCTTGGCGCGTGCGCTTGTTATGCATGGGTTTCCTGTGGTAGTATCGCGCGCTTGTTGTGAATGGGTTTCCTGTGGCGATCCTGCGGGACAAAGCGTAGTTTGTGAGAAGGTATGAAACACAAGTCACGTGATGGACGGATGTGTGCCCCAGGTTGATGGACACATTTCCGTGAAGCGCTTGGGATTTTTCACTCGTTGAAGTATCGTAAAGTAAGTCGAACAGTCTCCGAAGGGTCAAAAGCTCAAAAAGTCTGTCAAGTTTCCTTGTATATTGACTGTCGAGTTGCGTTGTATATTGAAAAATTTGAATACACTCGTGAATTAATCCTTAATTTTACTCGTCCCCATTCCATTACTTGTTTATAATATAGGGGCAAAATTTTTCTGTGACATTTTATGATTTCTAATTAGTTGAACGCGTAGTGTAAACATGAAAACAAACGAATCAAGGTAGAAAGACAACATACAAAGCCCAACAAATTCAAGCCCAAGAAAACAATAAAAAAGACATAACAGGTTTCAAAACTTACTTTATTTCTGTTTATAACTGAACTGTAGTACAATCTTGAATATATTTTTTGCAAATTCTCAGCTGGAATAAGTTTTCGTTCTCTATGAGACCACCGACCGAGTGTCAAAATACAGAGCAAAAAATCAAAATTGTATGCCTAACATTAGCTTTAGTTAATAACTTTGAAAATCAGCTCATTTCATATAAATAATTGTTTCGAAATCTTATATGAACATAAAAACTTATGAAGTGTCTTAAAACACTCCAAAAAAGTAATTTTTGCAGTCCAAAACTGTTAGCATTGTACATGAAGCTGTGAGCGACACAACCAAACTTCAAAAAATCACTCATAAAACTATCTCAAATACCTTGAAGGTCCACTCATTTACAGTGAAGAATTGTTTCGAAGTCTTGTATGAACATAAAAGCTTTGGAAATTTTCAAAAACTTCTTCCAAGAAGTAATTTTGTAGTCCAAAACCAGCACCGTTTCAAGTAAACTTGTGAGCATTTTTAATTTATTTCGGTTTCATTTCGGAAAACTCTTGTGTACTCACGATAGCTATCCGACATCCCTCGACAACTCAATGAGTGAAAAATCCCGAGCGCTTCACGGAAATGTGTCCATCAACCTGGGGCACACATACGTCCAGCGCGAGTCAAAGCTTCCCAGGTGAAATTCTCATCAAATAACAAACTTTGAACACTCAAACTTTTAAGTTGTTTGGACATAAATACTTTGTTTACATATTCGAAAAAAAATCGATATTTTCTTTCTTAGCTGGTGAAATACAAGCGAAAATGTATTTTGTCACGTGACCGTGTTTCATACCTTCTCACAAAGTAGCTTTGTCCCGCGGGATCGCCAAGGAAACCCATTCACAACAAGCGCGCGCTCGTCACGTGGGATATCGGGAGATATTATCACAGGAAACCCATGCATAACAAGAGCGCGCGCGCCAAGCAAATTAAAACAAGCGCGCGCATTTTTTTGTCTTTTTAGCGTATCAAAGCTTATCAATAAAATAGTAAATAAATTATTAAAATAAACTTCGTCAGGAGAAGTGGCTGGGCTGCCTGTGACTTCTACAGACATATAATGAGCATTGTGTTGCTTTGATCTGCTCATGAAAACAAGGCCTAATATCTTTTTTTTTTTTTGTTCTTTACAGTCCTTATTCAACAGACTTTAATATCCTCATACGAAGTATACTACAAGTGGATCCACAGGAAAGACTAACAATATCAGAGATACTGAGAGTTATTGCTACCATGTGTCCAACTGTAGAAGAATTCCGCTGTGCAGATCCAAATCAAGTGTCAATCCATACAGTGTAATCTAATGTAAGAGTAGCCCACATGGCACGTGTTTCTGTGTGGGGATTTTGGGATGATAAACTGGGAACTAGGAGGGAGGGAGAAAGGGAGGGAGGGGAAGGGACCACCTGCTACTGTCCATTGTTATTTTTGGTGGTGTCTCCTTATTAGTTATGCATGAAAACTTCCAGAAGTCTCAAAATAACTTCAGATATAAACCAATTACAAAAGGGGAATAAAGGATTGGAAGCAAATTTTCAGTTAGCTGTCAAAATTAAAATCTGGTAAGGGTAAATCAATTCAATTTCCAAAATAAGAATTTCAAATTTATGTCAAAGTAAGACTGAAGATTTGTGAAAGATCCTCAGTTTGCAAGCACCGGGGAATATTTCTGACTGATAAACTCAATTAACTAGTATTCTGAGCCATATTTCAGGTATGATATGTTCATGTGAACTTCTGAATATGGCTTTGAACATTGTTCTAAATTCAATGATCACAGCTCAAATCTTGGTCTTGAATAGCTCATGCACTTGCTGATCTGTGAGCTTACACAAACAAATTCACTGGCACAGTTAGATCCTTATGGCATACCCTTCACTTCTATTTTGTCTCACTGTATACATGTGTAGCTGTTTAATCTAGCCAATTAGGGAATGGTAAAATGAAAAGTAACAATGGATGGTAATAGTAGTGCCTTCCCTTCTCTTCCCCCCCCCCCTCCCCAGTCTCTTGCCTTAGTTTACAACACAGGAATATAAGAAAGGAATTTTACTTTTATTGCAAAATGTAAAGATAAACTTATCAAATTGTTAAGGCTAATTAGTCTAGCCTGTAAAAACAGCTCCCTCTCATAGAGGCCTTTTTCATAGTCATACAAAAATGTGCTCCATTGGTTTTGACAGCTTTTATTTTGGGTGCATATTCTCATGGTTCCTCACCATACTCCACTGAGATCAAAGGTAAAGAAGAAATGTCATGAGGAGTGTGCGACCAAGATTGAGAGATTAAAAGGGGATTGCACCAGCACTGTCAAATATGTTTCATTAACCTGTCATCCATTTGTTTGAAGGCAACCTTCATGGAATGAATAATTAGTATTTATTACACAGTAGGTGATCAATGACAAGTAGAATTATTTATTGTTAGTTTTTACATAGATAGGACCATACCCTGGGAACCAGAGCCTAATCTTTTTCTCTATTATCCCATGGTGAGCCCTTTTTTGTCTTGTCAGGCTGAAGGCACTCTGCATAGTATAAAGTGAAAAGTATAAAACAAATTGGCCTCTAGTACCCAGAGTAATAAGACCAGAAGCATCCAAAAGAAACTATTAGAATCATTATGAACATCATTATTTGCAGGCTACAGCTTTAATTAAATATATTAGATTTGTATATTAATTTCAAAACACTAAAAACAATATTTTAAATTTTACAAATCATTGGAAGTGTATGTATTTAACAGATTTATATATTATGCTATCTTTAACACTGTGTGTTGATAATATAATTAATGGCACCTATTATAAACTGACAAATAGACCATTTCACAGTTACCAAACTTTTAATCACGCAAGGTTAATAATGTTGACCAAACACTCAATTTATACAGACACTCTTTTGACATATAAATTAGTCATCACAAAAACCTTCTCTTGGACAAAACCCAGTGGAAATTGAAAGTATTTGCTGTGTTTATTCACACCTCCCTAGTCCAGTTCCTGGACCCTTCCACTTTTCTCTCTTTTTTTTTTTTTTTTTTTTTCGTTGGGCTTCCTTTGACGGCAAGCACTAACAGAAAAGGAAGCCCCAAAAAGACAGGAAGCCCAATGAAAAAAAAAAAGAAAAGAAAAAGAAAAGGGGGAAAAGCTGAAACCATGTCTAGTAAAAAATAAAAATTGCCATGTTGTCCATCAAATTAATATGATGCTTAATCTGTTGAAGCTGCCATTGTGCAGTGTCTATTACTGCCAAATGGTCACTTTTATAATGTGCTTAGTCAAGTCAGGGTGTCATAGAATATTTGAAATTCACTGAATATCTTTGATAAGAACATGATCTAATGGAATTAGATTACCTTAGCAACTTATGTGGTTAGACTGATACATGCTACTATTATCAATATTATTGTTTTAATGGAAACCATTATTTCAGAGAAGGATGAAAAAGACAGGAAAGGAAGGAAGGATGAAAAAGGAAATTTTAAAAATATTGGAAATAAAAATCCCATACAAAAGTATGTTCATCGTCAGTTGTATCACATGAGTAGATCCTGCAAATGGCCTGTTGTCTTCGTCTATTAGTTTGCTGCATAAACCAGGCTTCTTCCTTTGGAAATGGTAGGGAAGTGGTCATTCATGACTGGAAATAAAATAGAAATAAACTCATTGATATGTATGTTCTTGTCAGTCTGATCGAAAATAATCCATTTTTTTGCAAAACGACCCCTTTTAGTCTTTTTCCTCTCCTTTACCTCCTTTGCGTTTTAGGCGTTGGCGTTTTGTAAATACTGAGCTTAGTTGCGCGCGAGTTGCCACGTATGTCGACAGTTTCTCAAGAGAATCTTTCTTGCGCAGTACCTCGCAATATTAATTTGCCATATGCGGCGGTGCCCCTCCCTTCCCCTCCAAGAAATCTTGTTGCGCTCAACGTTACAAGATTGTTGGCTGCGTGATACATTACTCCCCTCCCCTGCCTCCCGTCCAAAACATCTTGAGCACAACGTCAAGATTGCACGATATGATCTCTAATTACCTCTTTGTTTTAATAGTGGCATTCTTGCTATTTCTTCTTGATAAGTTGTCATTGATGTACCAGGGGTTTTATAGGATTCGTAAACATTTTTTAGGTGTCTTGTTCCTGTATTGCCCAATGGTAATGCTCGAGATTTATTGGGATTATGTATCTTAGGAAGAGACGGTGAATGGTCGATGTTCCGCTCCAGAGGCAGCCAAATCATGTAGGTGCTAAGCTGATATATAAAAGAATACATATACATGAATATTTATTTATCCCTTGAAAAAATCTAGGAAAAAATTGATTCTTTTTCTTATTTGAGTCACGGCGAGTTTTCTAGCTATTCTAAAACATGCCGCGCTGTTGGGAAATATATGAGTGTATCAACGGTGTCTTTACGTCAGTTCAAGTTTCACAACTAGCTCAATAATTGCTCTCGTTTATCGGGATAGATTTGAAAACATGTCTTTTTTCCTCCGTTTTCGCACCTTAGACAAAAGAACGCTTTGGTGTGGACGCAATGGTGAAATGCATAGAAATGTATGCGTATATGGAACACCATACCCAGTACGTCTGATGTAGCAACCACTTTTGAACTAGAAAAATAATATAAAACTCTCTTATGCAGTACTAACCCTATCTCCGGTTTGGAAAGGAAAGTGGATTTTGAATGGATGTGGGTTATTTCTGCTGACATGTAGCAGTGCTTCTTTCCGTCTGTCTCGCACTCTTCCATTTTCCGCTTGGTACGTGGATCCATGGGGATGTTGAAATCTCTGTTGGCCATCGGTGGAACTGGCTCTAAAGGGAAAGTGGATAATAGGACTAAACGAACTTATATAACAATATGTTATAGTGCAGATTTCGTATGAATGTGTAAAGGCCGCGGCACGGTCGCGGCGCGGTTACGGCAGAATTTTCCGGAATGTTTTGATATAGTCTAGGAAACACGGCACTGACACGGTCACGGCACGGCGCGGTCCTTTTCACACTCATACGAAATCTGCACTATAACACAATACTTATATAACACTAGCTGAGGCTGAATTTGTCCGAGCAAACCCTATAGCTAGTTCAAATTAACTTTCTCGACCATGCTTGTAAATACTACAATGACCGGGTCACCGGTAATAATGTTTATGCCCTCATTAAAGAAACATTTTTTTCTAACAATAAATATCAAAATTGTCATGAATGGTACCTCTTTGGACAATTTTTCTAATAGAATTGACTTAGAAACCCATTCCCCTAGCAGCCTGTAGAAATGTATCGGTCTTCCTGGGAATACACTCCTTGGACAAAGGAGTCCAGCAGAACTGTATAAATATACTTTTATAAAAAAGCCTGCTTGTTGGTAATTCCTTACTTAATTTACGTTTATTTTAGAATATAGTTAAGAATTGCAAATCAACTTTTCCATTTGAAAAATATAATTTTCTGAAACAGTTTTTGCTTTCTAATCCTTCTGCATGCGTCGTTGTTGTTATAGATGGCGCAGTGGTTGCTATGCAGATAATTCGTACACTAGCGTACATTTTTACAAACTATTGCGCATGTGTTACCAACCTGCTGGGAGTTATTTCATCTTTTAAAGATTTTTTGAAGTATTCTTTAAGATGAGAAGGTAAGTTTGCAGGAACCGAGCGAGTTCTGGCCTCTCTCACTGCAAAACCAAAACAAAATTCAAAATAAAAGTGCTTTTCGAGGCCTAGTCTAGCCGTAAAACATCAAACCAACTAACACAAATGATCACGTTTGTGAAGCTGATGCGTGTATTGATTTACTAACTTGTTGTCGTCCAGTCTTTGTACTTTCCAAAACTCATTTTTCGAGTTAGCCACTAGATATATAAGTTTCTTCGATTTCTTCAACAATTTTTCTTCTGTGAGTTTACAGTTCAATGGTTGAAGGATAAGTGCGTGTATTATAACATAGTTGGCCTGCCTTCCTTGTTTCTCGGTAGTTTGTTTGTTTGTAAACGCTGTTCGCAAGGAAGTGGTGCAAATAAATTGAGTGTAAGTTATCTGTTAGTGAGTTTTAAGTCAACACGGTTCGATTGTGCAAATTTGAAGAATTGGTCCGCTTGTTTGTTTTATTCTTCAGACTGTGGGCTTAACTTTTGTTTGCGAATCGAAAAGCAAAGAAAACATTAATTAAAAGCAATCCATGTGTATGGATAGTTGTTCTCACCGCACGGACGTGATTGGGTAGTTTCTAGGCCATTAGATAAGGGTGCTTAAAGGCGCGCTAAAGCGCTCAATTGAAATGTCTAATTCGGTGATGGTGACCAATAGTTATTGGCTAAAATGATCGCTTTACACCTGGTAATTACTTGATGGTACATTCTTAACGAAGTGTTAAATCATCTGATCCCCTGCGATGCATGCAATATGAACGCTAATATCACTATCACTTAAAAATGCTCCGATTCAGTAGATTTATTTTGAAAAGAGAAGGAAAATAAAATATCTCATTTACGAGCTTAATATCTACTACAGACCCTCCGGAAACTCTGTCAAAGAAAATTAAAAAATACTCAGAAAAAGCGACCGTTTGGTTTGGCAAAGCATAAAAATGTGCTTTTTTTACACCACTCCAAGAATCAGATTCAAGTGAAACCTCCGATGTTACAAAACGTAAGGCTGAATGCTGAATTCCTCACATAAATAGTGGACAGCATGAAAGAAATCCTAACATTAGTTCAGCCCGTTGATGGAAAGCTATTGTTGTTAAAAACAAGAACTTTTGCGACGAGTAAAAGTACTTTACACGATATAAACCGTTACATTTAGTTTTCATGCATGAAAATTGTTTTTCCCAGCAAGGGGTGTTTTTTATTTAGTCGAACCAACCAGCCACAACGTCCTGATTTCTTAGGACCGATTCCAGCCAGAGCTAGGAATTGACACGTACCATTTAAGAACTGGCCGTTCTGGCCGGTTGGTTCCACTAAATGGAAAACACCCTAGGTTAGTTTTATTGTTGATTGCGTCGTCATAGTGCCATTAAACAGTGACTAACGGAGTTCAGGTGGGAATAATGAAAATTGGATTTTGAAAACAAGCATGTTTTTCTCCGGTATGGTTTCACCGAGAATCCCTCAAATAAAAAGTGAAAAACTTTTCCCCTATGTTTTCTTACCGCATACAAGGAACACACTGCATAGTAAAAATTGGGCATTTATTTCATACCTTTTTACACTAAATTCGTTTTCTTTTTATTTCATACCTTTTAGCTTGATGCAGGGAAATGAACACCGCCTCTAAATCATTTCCCCAAACACCAGTAGAAACTTAAACGCTGTAAATTATGATAACTTTCCTTCAAAGCGGATGAAACTAATCTTCTTACAGGCCATGCTGTGTTTAAACCAGCTTTAGTGGGCCGACTGAAAAACACCGCGGTATCTCCAAGTGTAAATTGAAATTTTTGACGTTTTGTACCAAAACAAACGTGTGTAGCTGGCGGTTAGTGGATTGGGGAGGGAGGTGACGGGAACTCTTCGTCTCTTTCCGCCTCCTCTCCGCTTTCCCAATCCCCTAACCACAAGCTCGCAGGCTATACCAGTCCGGTTGCTGAAGGTGGCTTAGCGCTAACCCAGAGCTAAGTCTAAAGAAAATCCTTCAGAGTTAACCCTTGGATGGTGCTATAACCCGCCTTCCAACAACAAGGCCCAGAATTAGAAGTACACACGCCTACTTGTACAATGCCGTGAGGTTTGACAATGACTGTTCTATCAAAATTACTTATGTATTGAATTACAGGTAGTCAAGTTTGATAAGTTGTATGAAGTCTCACTCCTCCCCAAGCATACTCTTCACCCGTCATAGCATCATCCAACCATACCTTATGGGACCAGCAACAGTCAAAATGGCTGCAGTCTAATCAGAGAACTGTAGTTACCTCACTACGCTATAAACATAGCAACCATTGATAAATGTGAGCTAACTCTTTCTGATGAGACTGATGTCTTTTGTGGTAATGGAATAACATATTGGGCTCTCTCCATGAGCCAGCTATAGCATATCATTCCACACGTTGGTCAAAGGTAGGTGATGCTGCTCACTACCTGAATGGAACAACTCTGAAATTTAGCTTAGAATTTTCAATGACTGCCAGGGCTCAATTGTTCAAAATGTGGTTAGTGTTGGCTTACTTAGCGCTAACCCTCTTTCGAAAAACTGTGCCCAGAACTTTAGATATAAACAATTGACTATGAAGTGGGCCCATGTCACTTCTACAACAGTCCACTCAACACTCAGCTATCTTTCGCTACATGTTTCAACCCACGAAACTAGGGGCAAAAGATAAGTTAACTAGCCATACTTTTGAACCAGAAGCAATAGGTGAGCAACTGTTAACTGATAGCCATCATTCAAATGGTTTTATATACGCGTCTGATCTACAGCAAGCCAAAGCCTTTAGCATTGCTTATAGCTTTCATCAAGCGTTCTTCAAGCTTTTCCTTACTGGAATACTCAGGCAATAACAGCACATTGAAGCAAGTGTGAGCTGTGGGTAACCTACAGTAGAACACAAATGGACAATCAGATGGAAGTTATCTAACAGAGTACCGGTATTTGATTTTTCTTTAACTCCACTTTTGCTCCCCTGTAAGCATGGTGAAACTACTGTTTGATAGTTGGGATAAAGAAAAGAGAGCAAGTACAGTCAAACCTTCTGTAAATAACCATGTGAGGTACTAGTTGCCTTTAAAAAGTTTCAACTGTAGATATTTGTATTTTGTAAAAACTAGTTATCTAAGAGAGGTGGTTGCTTATGAGAGAGATGGCTGCAAGACTAAGTAGGTAATTAAAAGTAGCTTATATTATTTTAGAAACATGCTGATATAAAGATTTACCAAACTAACAGAAAGCTACATGTAAAACAGGGTTTACCTCTTGAATGTGTTACTATGGTGACTATACAGGTGTATGAATTACATGGTGGGTGAATCAAATACACACCTGGAAGAGTCTGATCCATTTTTAGCAATAATCAGTTTGACTTTAGAGAGTCCTCCAACAGGCACTCTATCACTACCTGTGGTGAACATCAACAGTTGTCTTTTTTGTTCTAAGGTGAAGTTATGCACCACTTCCCAGAACCACCTAAACAAGACAGCAGTACGTCATTAACACTTGTTTTAGAATTAGTGCTAAGATGCAAGATGGATATCTTTTGCCCATTATGTTATGACACACACTTCTCCCAGTACAACCACACTATTCAAAGTCCATTTGAGTTGGTAATATGGTTCATGGGGATTGGAATAAAAGAGAAAATGTGCTACACAGTCTCACTTCAAGTTTGTGACAAAGGACAGTTGCTTACCCACCTACCCACCCCAGTAAGAAAAAAATACCTTGAATTTATGTTAAAACTTATTAATTATACATTTAAAGTTTATATTTATCTAAACTTTCCTTGCAAATTCGAGGCATTTTTTTGAGAATCTGTTTATTTGTATAGGTCAAGTGATTTGATTGACGTCCGTGTGAATGCTAGTTTTGAATCAAGACTTTGACCTTCACAGGTCGCACTTCAATGATAACAGTAGTAAACCAGTTCAAAAATTTTAAACTGGTCTGAAAATTTTAAACCAATACCTCATTTTGAACCACAACATATATTGTTATTCAAGATTGTTAAGTTTATGTCTTACTTAATGAGAGGAGAATCTTTGGTCAGCCCACCATCGTATTCTGTAACACTTTCAAGGGCTTCAAAGTCAAGTTCCTGCAAAAACCAGCAAAAGTAGTGAATTGATTCTTTAATAACAAAATCACTCTAGAGACATGAAATGTGCTTACACAGACAACTCGAAAAGATAAACTTATTCAGCAAAACAATCTTGTCAATGCCATTCCATTTCTGCAATTAGCTAGCCAGGCAAAATGATACCAATATAGAAAGCATTCTATACTGAAGCTTGTAGCTACTCTCAATCAACTGTAGCATTGCTTGGCATCATTATCTATAACCAACTTTTGTGATTTCCAAAAAAGGATCTTTGTATATCTTGGGCTACTTATTTCCTGACTCTGACAACAGTTGTGACCATATGCACAGACATACTGACCTTGCTACCACAGACTAGAAGTTCCACCTCATCTGGTCTGAAAAATGCCTTTAGGGGTGAGTCACCAACTACCATGTCAAAGCCAGTTTTGAAAGCATTGAACTGTGCATAAAAACAAACAAGATGTCTGAAACAATAGGCTGATTTGAATATCAAAAAATATTGAAATACAAGAAATATTCTCTTCATCCAAATACCTGTTTCTCTATAGATTTGTTCAAGATGAAATCAGCATACAAGTTGACATACTCCTATAATCAAAATACTCAATAGAGTTAAGTTCATTGAATGAATAAATGAGATGAGGGACGAAATGAAATCTAGAGATAAAAATGGAAAGTAAAAGGGGATTGAAAGGGATGAGAGCTCATGGAATGAATAAAAAGGCAGGAGATGTAAGAAGACACCAAGATTTGCTTTTGGCATCAGCACATAGCTACAATTATTGTGGACATTCCTGGGACAAATCAATTATTTGCCTGAGAAAATCCCCTACTATCTATAAGTTGCACATAATATACCTAATGGTGAGTTATTTCCCCTGCCCCTCCCAATCAATGTTGGTTGTCCAGCCTTGTTCCACTGTTGTATGGGCACCAGCTTGGCAGTAATTTGGGACCAACATTGGAGGGGAAGGGAAGCACATGGATTGAAAAATGATGTGGAGTTCTTGTGTCTCAGAGGAATATGTCTATGATTCTTAGAATCCTTACCACTCTGTTGTCATTGGTTACTGGGATATCCCCTCCATTGTCCTTCAAATCATGAGTTAAGCTAGACCCAAAGACATCAGTATAGCCTATCTTAAAGGTACACATCAAGTCTTCTTGTACATTTCCATTGTATTCCAATAATGTTTTCAAGCTTTTGTACAGTGTCTGTTAACAAAACCATAAATAATTAAATGTCAAGCAAATGAATATGATAAATCCTCTTTTTATTGATCTGGCCCAAAGGGCCCAGAGCTGAGGATTGCAAACCGATTGTTCGGAAGGACAGAAGATGGTTTTCTGCATTTGATCATATTCACATGTAAAAAATTTGCATTTGATCATATTCACAGTAAAAAATGTGTTATAAATAATAAATATATTATAATAATAATTATTATTATTATTATTATTATTATTATATTTTCCCTTTACTGCACACCCTCATGAAAAAACGTGATAAGATGAAGACATTCGATGATGTACGAAAAATAGAAATGTCTCCAAACTACTGCGATCACTACCGATTTTGGTAATTAGCTTTTTCCTGTTGTGTTTGCACATAATTTGGAAAATCAGACATATGCATGTTCTATGTGATCTCAGCTCCGCCAGAAATACAGCGTGTGATAACAATGCTAGTCTGTTGACCTGTTTGTCAGCTCTGAAGACTTTGATTGAATAAAGTAGCTTAGAAAGGCAAGTTATTTTCTGCATATAGTGCTCAACTGTTGTCTGCAAAAGCTAGCTGTCCAACGTTTTTGTTTATCTGACCATTTTTTTGGGATGCCATACACTTACTTGATTTACAATGAACAATTTGTCCATTTGCATCTGAGATTTTTTGCTGATTTTTTTTTCTTTTAAACTTCACTGTGACCAATGACATAATCAATGAGAATATTTCATTTGACTTTTGATTTGTTTATCAGTGTCATGCAACAATTTCTTTCTGCATATATATCCTTGTGCCTCAAGTCAACCAACTACCTGAGCATAAGTATCAAATAGAATCTCCTTTAAGACAGAAAATATTCCACTTAAGTATGGACTTATATGATTTATGGACTGATGTATGTATGCTGAACACGTCACTCCCAGGTTCATGTCACACAACTGAACTAAGTAGTTTCACTTCTCGAAACCTAGAAGCTCAAACGCCGGAAAGAGAACTAAAACCTTCACAGAAAAATTCAAATTAACATTTTATTTCAAAAAGTGACCAGAGTGAGAAGTCATTTTGGCTCTTGTTTATATTGGTATGATGTCAAGCAGGACCAGCAACTCACGAATTCAAATGAAATTTTGGGCCACCTTTGTTGGAAATTCCAAATCCACAAACAAAACTCTAATAATTCTAAAAAATCTTTGTGTACAAATTTGTTTTGGACATGTTACTGAAGATGTACTTTATAGTTTGCCTGAGAAGTTAATTATATTTCAAAAGATTGCACAATTATATCTTTTAATGTTGCATTTACATGTAAAACCTCATTTCAACAGCAAAGATCTTCAGTACTCTTGGAGCTTTGATCATATATTTGGAATGTCAAATGAAGCTGCCTAAACTCTGTTGAATTCCCAAGTTGCTGGTCACACAAGTTTGACTTATACAGCAGTAAAAAGAACAAGTTAGAACATCAAGAAGCTAAATGTAGTGGTTGTCATCAAAAAATAACAAGGCAGACTAATAAAAAGACTTGTATAGGTGAGGTTTAGGGCGTAGACAAAATTGCTGTTACCATGGCAACTCAAAATGCAGCCAATCAGGATTCAAAGTTACAATATGATTTGATGATATGGAGAAAATAGTACTATACCATTTCCTATTATAATAATAATAAAATTAAAAGGATCTAACCTAACCAACAACCTACTGACGCTCTACAAATGAGCTAGTGACATCCTACCAGCAACCTAGTGACACCTGTACCAATTGAACCAATAACCTATCATTCTACAGGGTAACTGTTCCAACAGCGTACTGCCAAATTATAATCTTCCAATAATCAAGACCCTAGTAGCACTCAATAGACATATCTCAAGGTCAATCTGAAACTTACTGGATGGGAATCCTTTAGATCTTCAAATGTTCCATGTTTACCAAACAATTTTCTGTAGACAACCATTGGAAAGTGAATATCTAGTATGATATTGTTGTAAATGGCCAAGCCAACAACAAGTCCAATCAATCGAAACTGTGCATCACTTTCAAATGATGTAGGATTAAACCATGTTATTCTTGATTCAGCATCATAGGTGAACATGCCTGGTGGTCAAACAATGTAGTTGAAATACTTTAATATGTACACTGATGTTGTTGAAAAACATGTTGTTTTGTTAGGCTCTTGAACAATAAGAAATTATATATCATGGATATCTTATTGTTGCAGACTGGGAAACCTTTTCAATAAAACTAAAGGCATTCATAAGAATATAGAAATTGAAGATCTTCTCTTACCATAATCAGGATTGAAGATTTCTTCAACAACCAGCTGGAAGAACTCTTTAGAAACTCCTCCTTCATCAATTCCTTGTTCACCTTCAAACTCAACAACAAGCTGTTTTTTGAGGTCTAGTGGGTTGTCTTGAGCAGCCATCTCAAGCTGAAATGTGAAAGTTAACAAATTGAAGATGGTTTTGAGTTTTCTGTCCTCTTATTGACATGCTCTTGATGTCATAAATGTTCAAAACTCAAGTGGAATCATGAGCACAGTGAATGATTTCACTGCAAAGTTTTGAACATTTTATGACGTCAAGAGTGCGTCAATAAGAGGACAGACAACTCAAAACCATCTTCAATTCATTTTTTACAACAATTATTTGAGATAAAAGTTAAAAAATCCATATCAAACTGGGCAACAGAACGAGCACGCGCTCCAAAACGTGTTAGCAGTGTGCCTGTCCTCTTACTGAAACACCTCTAATCAACCAATCAGATTGCGTGATTAGTATTAAGTGATGTAAAATGAGTATTTACATGTAGATAAAGGTGATATCAGTGACACAAACTGCCAGATCACCAAATAACAAGCCAGCAATTTTGCAGACAACACTAAAGAACTGACAACACTAAAGAATTGACAACAAGTACAACTACCTGACAACCTACCAGCATCCTACCAACCCCGTCTACAACACTTTTTGTATGACTATGGAAAATTCTGCACTGTGATGGGTTATACCAAGCCATTTCTTAGCATTTCATTTGGTCAATGTTGATTTTTATTTTGCTGATATTTACAAGTGTATTTCTTTCGACTCATTACCTCTACATTCGATATATTGAAAATGCACACATCTCAACCCACATGTTGAGATGATAAGGCAGGAAAACCAAAGGACCCAGAGAAAAAACTCTTGTGGCAGGGAAGAGAACAATACATCAAACAAACTCAACTCACATATGATCCAGCACTTGAGCTGGAACTTGAACCTGGACCAACTCACCACCATTGCAACCTGCTACATGTTTTGACCAATCAAAATGCTGAAACACAGCATGACACAGTTCTACATGGACATTCTCAGTTTTACAAAAACTGCTCTATAAACTAATATTTATCAACAACCATGGTTAAAAATGATATTATTCAGCCTTAAAAAGGACTTTAAAAACAGCACTTTATTAACTTACCCTAACCAGTGCATCATCTATCAGATTGTCCCGCCTTACTTTCAGACGAAGAAAAGGAGCATGCTGATGTCCATGGACAAGGCTATACAACATGGTTAATCTTCTTTCACTGTACATTCTTACCCGGTTATCATAAAACAATCCTAACCCTTTAGTAGCAGTACTAAGTAAAAAAGAGTGGTTCAGAAATGAAAATTTTTGTTGTTGTTCACTCTTAAAATGAGTATAGTCTCGGTCGACTTCTATATGATCATTAAGTGGTTCATTTACAAATTCTTCATAAGCCAAGAGTGGTTGTTTACAGTCATAAGCTTTTAGCTGTAGTTCTCTGACCAGTGGATCTTGAAAAAAAGAACTATTTGCTGATATAGAATCTAGAATATTATTCTCTTGATGACCTCCATCAATTGGATTTCTTTTATCTCCTTCAATAAGGCTGACAAAATACAAAAGTTTCATGGCTTTTGCACTGTTGACTATCACTGCGTCATCATGAACTGGTATGTGATTGACGGTACATGGTCCTGTCAGTACCTGGTATGTAATTAGTTGTTGAAGTGTTTGGACCATGTGACGAATGTTCTCCATAGGGAAAGTACACCAAATTCTCACTAGTTGGGCTTGAGCAGGTACTGGTAAGAGGCAAAGGATTTTCAAAAAGCTAGGCAGAGCTCGTTCCAAGTATTCAGGGCTCTGTAACATAGTGTTCTCCAATATGATGATAAATTGGTTCAAGTAACGTCGATCTTTGCATGGGTTTTTGAAACGAATTTCCAATTCAACAGCTGTTGATAATGCTTCTAATGAGTTTATCAAAGCATTCTCTACTGAAGAATCACCGATTTCAAACAGTGCATGATACACTCTTCGTACTGCCTCAATATCCACAAAAAGGGTTGCACCCTCTAACACCTTGGGTTCTGCTAACAAGAAACTTTTGTTTAAAGACTCTGGATCTGATAACACTTTACCAATGCTGTGAACTAGTTCTTTGTAATTTCCAGCATCTTTGCAAGATTTGATCATGGATAGAACTGATGCTTCTGTGAAAAATGGTGAGTCTGGATTGGTATCTGGTCCTAGAGAAATAAAGGCGGCAAGTTACTTTAGCAAAATTGACTTGACTATGCAAGCTGCATTTGGTGTGTCATACTGTCACTCAAAAGGTTATTATTTAAAAGTGTGTGTGGGTAGGTAGGTATAGCATTAATCTCCAAGTGAATTGTTTTACCATTTTGGTGCTTTTGTTTTGATGGATACATCATCAGAGAAGGAAGAAATATGACAAAAGACAACAAACCATAAATGTAAAATTAATGTAAATGGCCGTTCCTTTGACCTCCATTATGATAAAATTTGTTAATTCGTTTGCTACAGATTTAATAAATCAATTAACCAGTAACAAAACAAGGGACTGGGTCCAAGTTTGAAAAAACAACTTAATTAAGGTCCCAGGAAAAAATACCTAAAAAAACCCTAACCCTAACCCTAACCCTGTTGACCAAGTTTGAGGATGTTTGACTTAAAGCGAAAATGAAAAAATCACCTTCAAAATTTCAAGCTAAGATGAAAGTGCCATTCAAAGAAATCAAAATAACATTATTTTACAGTTTGTTCATATCTCTTCTTGATGAAGAGATATGAAAAGTTTTCCAAACATGCAAATTAGAAACTGATGACATCAAGGGTGTGTGTTACACAGTCAGTTCATAAAGCAAAGAGAAAATTTCTATTAAAAGATGGCCTAAAATATTAGACAACAGTTCAGCCAACCAAGTTTTTTTATGGGAATGTTTGTGCAACACTCTAGATGTCATCAGTTGCTAACTTACATATTTTGATATCTCTGGAACAAGAGATATAAACAAACTGTTAATATGATTCTTATTTTTGAACAGCACTTTCATATTAGCTTGAAGTTTTTCATTTCATAGGCATGTTAACAGAAATAATATTATGAGCATTCAAACCCTACCAAAATTACAAAGAAATGTATGGTGTCCAGCCACAATGTCCAGCCAAAACAGTATTTTTAGAAAATTTTAAAACATCATAATTCTATTTCAATTTGCTCAAACCTAATCAAAATTTCAATTCATGCTATTTTTTGTGTTCTTTTGTTGTTTCTTATGTTGGAGACTGTTTGTAAATTAATTCATAAGAATCTTGGTCCCAGTCCCCTGCTTGGTTTTGTTACTAGCTAATGAATTTACATATCAACCTTTGTGATGGTTCTTTGCTAAGATGTTGCTACACAGCTGAGCTCTCTCTTGAAAGAGCCTTAAAGCAAGAGCAGCAGCATCATTCCTAGTAAGGTTTAGTCGACCATTTGAAGCACAATTTTCATTTTTACAATCTTCTACACCACAGCCATCAGTCAGCTGGTAGAAATAATTCTTGATCAGTTGCTCTGCAGTAGCACGTTTCCTAAGAAACAACAGATACAGGTATCAGTATCAGGAATAAAAAGGACTAAAACACTATTCTCTACTTTCATGATAGCCATAACACCTTTTGTTTTGGGGTAGTCATATAAATGCATCAAGCTTTCATAAGTACCAATAAAAGTGCCAGTATTAGAGTATAAGTACTAAAAGGTTAGGTATCAAACCCTGTAATTTTGAACCCTAAAGTGTACCACAAATATCTTAATCCCAAATATAATGGATTCCAGGGTTCGTATCACTAGGAAATTAAAAAAATTCCAAGATTTTTCCAGGAGTTGGTGTGAAAATTTAAATTTACAGGAGTTTTTCAGGGCCCTGGAGAAAATTTTCCAAATAGTCCCCTTCACAGTTCCCTGTGCCATCTTGAAAGGTAGCCGTGCGTGCCTTTGCATCGAAGTGAGACGAACGGTGAGTGTGCAATGATAGAGACATTTTTTAATACCTAGAACAATTATTCACAGGTCTCTATCATTGCAAGCTCACCATTCGTCTCACTTCGATGCAAATGCATGGCTACCTTTCAAGATGGTGCAGAGAACTGTGAAGGGGACTATTCCAGGAATTCCAGGAGCAGTGCAAACCCTGGGCTTCCTACTGGACTAAAATACAGTTCCAATTTGATGATTGGGCAATGGATTTTGTGGTGTTTTATTTTTCCAGCCATTTTTTGTATGGCACCTATATTTCTGTAATTTCATTCTTTACTTCAGTATTATATGGTTTGTGGCATCAGATACTGTACATAAATGGTTGTCCATTTTTTGATGGTTTCATTGCAGCATTGTTTTGATTTTCTTTGCAGTTTTGCAATTTCCCCAGATGTCCCCCTCTCAGAGTTCAGCAAAAGATTTTTTGCTCAAATTCAGTGGAGTGTAAAGTGCAATATAATAAGCTATGTCATGCCTCTTTTGAACACCTCTGCCTTCTTTTATCCAAAACAAGTAACTGGGCACTTATTCAAAGAAAACACTAAAGTTAATGTATGAATATAATGATAGTTTAGTTATATTATATGTGACTTTGTACATTTTGTACAGTTCCCACCACTTTGAAGAACTCACTAAGAAGTGATTAACAATTAGCTATTAATTAAACTAAAGGATCTCAACCTCAATAATTCAAGAAGAAAAGTTGTTGATCACTTAGATTTAGCAGACACTTTAAAGTTATAAGTTAAGTTACTTACATTTTGTCTGTGTCTGTGTTGTTAAAAAACTCTGCCTCAAGTCAGCATTTTTCCTAAAATACCCATGAAATACACACATTGTTATTTCAAAACCAAAATTAGTATTATAAAACATTTGATTTATCGCCACCAAATGTTTGACTGGAAATACTGCATGGACGTAAAATCTAAATCCATGCTAGAGGCATGTCAAAGTGTGGTCGATATCATACGGTTGTTTTCAAAATGATCTCATCTCATTTATCAGGCTTTCCATAAAGTATTTGATCGATAAATACTTAAATTAGTCATTTAGCATTGAAAAAGGTGATTGACATGTCGATAAAATACAAAGACAAAGGCTCAGCCAGTAAATTAAACAAACTTACCTCATAAAACTTCCTTCATCTTATAGCAAGAAAACGATCAAGCATCCTCATGCTCCAGTGCATTGTGGGTTGAAGGCCGAGTCAATTGCATGCATGTGCAGGGATCCCAAGAGAGAAAAAAATAAAAATTGATCAAATAAAATCAGGTATGAAAATAAAATGATTTGAAGTTTATATTCATGTGTTTATTTCGTTAATTTGTTTCAAGTAACTACAATTTAATCATCCCTTGGTGTCATCTATTATTTGATATTTACAATTTCAATTTTATTTAAAAGTAGTGACTCCATGACTCTATTGCTTAAAACTAGAGTGAGATATAGAGCTCAATTTAATTAAGAAAACATTTTAAGTAGTGTATTGCTTTTGACCATTGCAAAATATTTCTATTATCTCTCTTCCTCCACTGGTATGACCCGTTGGTTGCCATTGGAAATTTTCGCCGGGGTTCCTGTGTAAATTTTGCACGAGTTGGCTTGGGCTCGTATTGCATAATAAAGATGGCGACCAACTCGGTTTTTGCCAGGAAAGTTGTTCTCAATTCTCAGCTCGGTTTGTCTTTCATAATTAAACCACAGGTAAGCTGAATCACAAAAAATTATTCCTAACAATCCTTCGTACTTCTCCTCTGTAATAACGTTATTTGCATATTTGTAACTCTATGTGTGATACGTTGTTCTCTAGGTTAGTGTGTTGTCGTCTGTATTGAGACAGAAAAGTACGCTTGGTACTCTTCCAAACGATACAAAAGAGAAACTTGCAAATGGACCAGGACTTGAAGAATTTATATCTGGCAAAGTTGACAACCCATACAAACGGAAGAAAGGCGAAAGGTAACTAACTGATAAATGTCTCTGTACTTCAGAGCAACAAGCGCCAAGCCAAGATCGAAATGAATGCTGGTTTTATATACCGGTAATGTTTCAAATCAGACTTGTTTTTAACTAATTACATGTACAAAATGTAAGCATTTTCACGTGCTTGTTTAATAGCACTCAATTCTGTGCACTCAATTCTGTTGATAATGAGTCTGATTTGAATACATTACCGGAATAAAACCAAGATTCATTTCGGCCTTGGCTTGATGCCTCTGGCTTTGAACTATGACAGTGTTTTTTGAAATAAGTGTATAACTGGTGGAGTGATGGCACTTGAACCGCAAAATAAAATCTAATCGTCATTGTCTAGTGGAATCAAAATGAAAGAAAACAATAGAAATAGTGTCTACTAATGTCTATTAGTCTGTTAGTCTCATGGGTTATGTGCCATCACTCTAAATATTTGATATTTACAGCGAAAATTATTGCATCACGACCTCCAAGTCGGTAAGATTTTGGTCTTTTCTGATCTGTCCATCATTCTTGGGGGTAGAGATTTCACGAACTCCTTCAGTGATTAGCTGATTCGAAAGAAGCTCCGCCCCAAACTGATTGGCGGCTCAGAAACACCCAAAATCAAAACAAAATTTGTAATTTGCTGGTTGCGATGCAACGATTTTGGTTGTAATAATTATTGGTGTACATAATTGTACTTATGATTTCCTACTAATTTAATTCAGGCTTCGTCTTCCTCCTTGGTTAAAAACAGAGATTCCTGTTGGTAAAAACTATGCCAGACTAAAGAAGACATTAAGAGAGCTCAACTTAAGCACGGTAATGTATTTACAGTGTATAATGATAATCATGAGCATTCATTTCCTCCTATAGCAATACTTTGTGTGTACTAACAAACGAATTGTAATGCTAATGTGCCAATGATTTTCACAGTAACTTTTCACAAGTTGCTCTGAAAAAAACAGCCAATCATTCTCTTGCGAAGGGGATTGTTTTCAGGTCAAACCTAGAACAGTGACCATATTCTGAGATGTGTACCTAATAATGGTAAAGGGGGCCATCCATCTAGGTATTTCATTATAGAGAAAACAATGGCCATCAGTTAATTTTGTTATTCATTCATTTAATAAAACTTGGGTTTTCTAGGTGTGTGAAGAAGCAAAGTGTCCCAACATTGGAGAATGCTGGGGTGGTGGAGAACATGGAACTGCTACTGCAACCATTATGGTATGTATATATGTGTGTGTTTTCCCACTGGTTTAAATGTTTCTGAGGGCAGTATTGATATTAGGTTAAGGGTTTTATGGTGGGTAAGTTATGTGTATTTAGGTCAGATTAAAATTTATATACAATGTACATGAATCCTGACTGCAAGATATATATTATATATTTCAATAAAATATTTGAGATATAATGTCCTTGCTGATTGTCTGGCTACCATGTTTATATCAGAAGAGACATAGCTCACACAAAAATAATGGAAATATTTTATAAAAGCAATATAAAACAATCAATTATGTTTCTGTACTGTGGTGCAAACACTCATGAAGATGTACTGTAGAGCACTCGAAAAGCAAGAGAAACACTTGCCTACACCTTGTGCTCTTTAGCTTACTTTTTGTGTGAAGAAGAATACTTTTGAAAATAGTGTTCTTTATACTGACTGACATTAATTTTGTTGGATCAAACAATAAATTAGTCCCAATAAATCTTGTATTGAATTTCATCTGATTGAATCAGTGTAATGAATGTGTCAATGTAGTTGTTATAGTTCTAATGTTTGGTTTTCTAGATAATGGGTGATCAGTGCACCAGAGGATGTAGATTTTGTTCTGTCAAGACAAATAAAAAGCCCCCAGCTCTTGACCCCATGGAACCCACGAACACTGCTGAAGCCATTAGCAGATGGAACCTAGATTACATTGTCATTACCTCAGTAGATAGAGATGGTAAGCATTTTAATTTATAATTATGATTATCATTCCATTCATACATATATAGCTTAAGATTTAGAATACTTTAATATCTCTCATGTGATAACAAAGGTGGTAATGATTTGCACATGTCTTGGTATATGCTAAAAGTATTAGTCGCCCATGCAAGGAAGATCACTTTGAAAAAATAATTGTGTGGATATCTTAATGACAACGTTCACTACCAGGGCATTGATCACTGTATTGGTATTCATGATATGTATGAATTGTGGGGAAAGTGGTATATGTATGTGTATAATTATAATACTAACATTTTTATTAAACTGTAAGATATACCAGATGGAGGAGCTTCTCATTTTGCAGAAACAGTGAGACAAATCAAGAAAAGGTGCTTAATATTGAACATTGTTCAGCTTCCATGTAGCGCATTATTGTAAGGATCATGTACTCATTGACTAATATTGGCCAATGGGGCAGTGCATGCAATCAGTATATAGACAATGTTTCTCAACTTGCATAATAATTGTTGCTTTAGATGGAATAACTAGGAGCCAAACTTTTAATGGACCTTTGAATTTTAGCTCATCAAATGGAAAATGAGAACTGATTGTAAATTGACAAAATGATTGCATTAGATGTGAGAGCTGACAACATATTTTGACATTGTGCATTATTAAGTACATACATGTACATGTAATATGAAGCTAATTTTGTATTCAGTTTTTTAAAAAACTGCAAACTACTTTTAGGCCCACTTAGAGCTGGATTTTATCCAGGCAAATTGGGATACACTCCAGTGCTCAAGTTTTAGCTGGGAGGTAGGGTTGACTCAACTTTCCTCTGGTTAAAACCTTTGAACAGGAAACCTGCATGCATGCTGCTCAGATGAAACCTTCCTTCCGTGGAGAAAACCCTATTTGATAACAGCTTCATGCTGACAAGCTTAACCTGGTTAAATTTCTAATGTTTATTACTAACACTAAGTGGGGCTACAAAGTATTGTATATACTCTTAAGTTAAAAACCAAGCGTCTAATGAAAGTGTCACTTGTAACTTTTCTAGGAATCCATCAATAATGGTAGAATGCTTAACTCCTGATTTCCGTGGTAACCATGACTGCATCACAGAAGTAGCAGAGTCTGGTTTAGATGTTTATGCACATAATGTAGAGACTGTAGAGAGATTACAGCTGTAAGTTTGGTATAGAATGATATTCCTAGTGACTTTTTATTATTTGGCCATGATAGCAATTATTACAGTAGTGGAAAGATGGGGTACTAATAAGTTGTAAAGCAAGTTACGAATGCTATGTTGGGAACATCTGCAAACCAAAACTACATTCAAATGCCATAGGAAATCCAAGAAGCAAACACAATATTGTGGACCACAAGAAGTCCCTTTTTGATTGCATTTTTTTTCTGACTGCAATTTTTAGTTTAGCAAGAGACCCAAGAGCAAATTATGAGCAGTCACTAGAGGTTTTACGGCATGTTAAAAGAGTGAAGCCTGACATGGTTACTAAGACTTCGTTAATGCTGGGTATGGGAGAGACAGACGATGAAGTATTACAAACCATGAAAGGTTAGTTACACTCTTTGCTGTACAATAATGGAAATAGGGTGCCTTCACCAGTGTAGAGGGTCCACAATCCTGCTATTCCATTAATTATTTATTTTCAGAAAGCCCCCCCAAATTTAATTGCACATTCCATACTGTATTTTAAAGCTGTATGGTGTACTTTTGTCCTATTTCAGACATACGTGCTGCAGATGTAGATTGTTTGACACTAGGACAGTATATGCGACCAACAAGAAACCATCTCAAGGTTAGTGTGGATATTGACACAGTGTTAATAGAAGTCTAAATCAAGAAGGTGGGCAAGGGATAGTTACAGGAATTATAAAGACGCTGATCATATCTGACAAACATTGGCGTGTCTGTGCAAATAGTTAATAGTTAGATAGGAAATTGGTGCACATATAACTAACAGTAGTGCCATAGCTAAGCACTATAAGATATAGATGTGAAGCACACCAGAGCAAGCATTTAAGGTAGTTCCGGACACTTGCTACTACGCATTTCACGCGCGCATTCGAGCGCGCGCACTTTTATTAGAGAGCATTGGTATTACCGTGGGGAGTCTGGGCACTAGTAAGCGAGCGATTGAAAACGTAGAAACTCAAACTTTAGTAGAGAAAAATTATATTTTGTCATCCAAATATCGGAAAAACTTTAATCAAGAAATCTTGTACACTATGTAATGTAGGTATTTAACCTGAAACTTTTAAATTTAGTCAATCTTATCCATCGAAAAAGCTGGCGAGAACATCGCTAAAATGGCTGATATTTGGTGTTCGTTTTCGGTGTGTTTTCTCTTTTGTGCTTTTCTAACTCTTGAAATAATACGGTGACCCCCTGTTTTTTCCTTTTAATTTAAGAGAGTACGTATCATTTTTTTGATTTAAAAAATAAAAATACAACTTCATTGATTGGATTGTCGTAAATTTTTCACATTTTTACAGTCCGTACACGATTTTGGAGCGCGTAATTGGGAAGGAATTTGATTCTAGAATGCCCTTTTAATCATGTTTGCAACTCATCAAACAATACATACGATTACAACTGCTAGATAAACCTCACATCTATCTTTTGAGACGGTCAAGGCGTTTCTCGGAAAAATTTTGTTTGCATTCTTCAGACCATATGGATTATGTACATTTTGCAAAAAATCGCGGAAAATCATTGAAAATACCACCTTTTACGACATCTTATAGCTCTGAAACCAATACGGTGACCCCCTCTTTTTTTCTCGGTTTTTGAATTGCCAAACAATTATCTTTAAATGACAGGATTTTAAAGGAAATTCATTGATGAAATCTAGGACTCCGGAACTACCTTAATCAACAATTATAAGTAGCTTTCCCCCACCCATCACACCACAGGTAGTCATGTAATTTGTAAATCTGCTCTAATGAGTGGTATGCATTTCAAGACAACTGCAACTTTCTAGTGTTCCATCTTTGAGAGGTGTATGTACATTGTAGAGAGAAAGAGTATAAGGAAGAGGTGTCTAGTATAGGGAATTTCCATCCCTTAGATATGTTTTCTTTGATGGCATTTAATGTAATAACAATCTTTTCTGTGGAAGAAGGAAGGTTTTGGTCACTTTGGCTGTTTTCCACTTCTAGAAAACACACATGGAGTTAATGAGTGGGCAATCTACATTTCATGGTACTGATAAAGGATCTCTTCAATAGTCTCAATCCAACAGCCAGCAATTATTTTTATAAGAAAAATTGATCGAATACTGAACATTATCAACACTTTAATGAAATAGTTGGATGAACTTATAATAGTAAAAACAGGACATTATGCACATTATTATAAATACTACCTCAAAAATGTTTGACTAGAGATTTTCTCGTGACATCAGCACCATTTCTGATTTGTTATTATTAACAAACTCACATGTTGACAGATAAACTGTAAGCCAGCACTTACCGTATTTTACTCGTTTAAGTGCCGCGCCGTTTATTACATTTTAAAGATTTCTGATTCATTTCTGATACATTTTTAAGATTTCTTATTTGGGGGCGGCGTTAATTTGAGGTTGGCGTTATTAGAAATCACAATATTTTGGAATGATTTATTACGTTTAAGCAATTGTTAACAACAGAATAAACGTGTTTCAAACTCGTTCAAACATATTTTTTCACAAAATTTCAACGTTGAGTTATACTGTACTTGTTTTCTTCCTTATTCCAGATGATAGCCAGATAGTTCTTTGAATAAGTGCTGTATTGTGTGAATACATGGGGCGCTTATTCGAGGGCAGCGCTTAAATGAGAAATACAGTACTGTAAGTTAAATGGGGCTACAACAGTAGCTAGTGAACTAGTACAAATTGTTTCTGTAAGAAGTGCAAAACAGGTGTGTGTTGTGTGTGTGTTTGGAGGAGGGGGGTTGGGGGATGGATACTCACATTGGTTTCAGGAATTCAATTTTGGTTACCTTTGTTAAGGCAGTAAAAGGGATAGAGTTTTTCCGAACCGTTTTTCCATATGCATAACACTTTAACATTTTAAGTGTTATGGTTATCATTCGTTTTCTGTTGCTGCCCCTGTACTGTGGAACTCTCTTCTTGCATCTATAAGAGACATAACTTCTTTGGAATCCTTCAAGACTAGTGTCAAGACTCATTTATTTAAACTCGCCTACAATTTATAATTTACTTTTAATTTTTTACAGCGCCTAGAACTGACTTGTATAGGCGCTCTACAAGCATTTTATTATTATTATTATAACTTTTATAACAGAGTGTGGTTATATTTGTAGGTTACTGAGTACCTCACACCAGAAAAGTATAAACATTGGGAGACAGTTGGTAATGAACTCGGCTTTACTTATACAGCAAGTGGTCCACTGGTACGGTCATCGTACAAAGCAGGTACTGTGCTCGTGTGATTTGTTCCCTCCATTCCAACAGGTAGCTACTAGTTACTTTACTATTTATGGAAGACTCATTTTTGTTCTTTATTCTAGGGGAATTCTACATTAAGAATTTGCTGAAAAAAAGACAAGAAAAACCTAACTAATATCAGACCCTTATCACGCTAGCATGACAAAATATTTGGTTTATTGGAAAAATGAATCTACTATCAAATTTGCCACGACGATACTAGTAAAATTGCAGAATTTTGTAAAGATTGACCTTAAACTGACGGAGATATGAATTTTTGAAGCTAAATATTATTGTTGAATTTTTGAAGCTTGATAACGAGGCTCGCCGAGCATGTGATGCCTGTCCACTGTGCATTTCTTTGTAAAAATGCTCGGTTTTGAAAATTCGTATTTTCATCAGCTTAAGAGCAATCTCCCCGAAACTTTGAAATTTTACTAATATTGATGTGACAAATTTGATATTAAACTCTTTTTTCCGATAAATCAAATAATATCACGTTAGCGTGATAAAGGTTGATGGAATAACAGACTCAGAATTACAACAAACAAGAAACTTTACCTTGTGCATGGATATTTATTACCATATCTCGCCTCAGGAAAATGTTTCCAAGAGGAAGGTGTGATAAAAACACTTTTCCCATTAAATAGGAAATAAGCATCTGTACATGCTAAAGGGAAATCTTTCTAAAAATATCATTCGCCCTGGTCGCACGAAGACTGATGAGCGATAAGCGCTATCCACCTGATAAATCTTTATCCAGCGGATGAAATCTATCCAGATTGCGTGATTCAGTTGCACGAAGCTTGCACAAGAGTTTTCCAGCGGATAAAGTTATCCGTGGTCAGGTAGGTTTTGTTTAGAAGAACAACTGCAAAAAGAGAAGATTTCACTCGTTTTTGAATGGCTTTTTCAAGGGAAATGCGCGCGCTGCTGCTGGTCAAAACTAGTTTATCGATATAGTTATCAAACGCGTTGCTTTTCTCTCGTTTAAAGAGAAAAAGGCCCGGATGCAACACAGGCTATCCAGGCTTCGTGCAACGACTGTTTACCCGACGGATAACTATTCGCCGGACAGCGATTTTATCCACTGGATGGTGACTATCTGCTGGATAACTTGTACCCAAGCTTCGTGCAACCGGGGCCAGAATGTCAAGTCAAATTATTGTGATTTTGTGATTTAGGTCCTGTCGAAATAAGGCGAGAGTTTGTTCACAAATTAGGATACATTATTTTGAAATCGATAAGTAACAGCGTTCACAGTTGATGTAAAAATGATACGATTGCCATTGGATACGACTCAAACGATGCTATTTCAAAGCCCTAAGTCAATTTTAAACTGTAGAAATAGAAAACGAGGCAGCGTACTATGTTGAGTTATAGAAGCACGCGGGAAATGTAAGAAGACGAGAGAAGTGTTAGGAGAAGTACGAGGCGTAGCTGAGCTATAACTCAACATAGCACTGCTGTCGAGTTTTCTATTTCTTTTATAAAATAGAATTGAAGTTTTATTTATTTATTTTTTCGTTGGAGAAAGTTTGAAAAGGTGCGCGCGCGTGCTGTGTGTTCTCAGTTATTTTATAATAAGGCCATAATAACAAGGACCTTAAGAAACTCTTTTACAATTTGAAACATTAAATCTTAGCTACTGGTATGATGTAAATAAAGAAAAATAGAATATAAATGAAAGAACAAGAAATTTTGTTGACATGTTAATTGTTGTAATATTTCGACCGCTGTCCAGCGATCACCATCGGTATTGAGACTGAATTACATGCTAATGGTTCTAAGCTTACAACAATAGGAATATAAATACATGCGTTCTAAGCTAATTCAGGAGACACGGGGGGCAGATTGTCCTTGTTCATTTAACAAGGGTTGGTTTTCTTTTATAAACAATGCCTCAGATATTCTCCTTTTCTTGTAGTAGGTCTAATTTGTGGCCAGAATTCTGAAATTTTCTTTGTTGACAGTTGGGCGTGGTTGGCCACTGTCCAGGCTGTGTTTTCGTACCGCAGACTTCTTATCACGTAAGCCATGGTCCGTAAAGGGAAATAGGTATTTAGTCACTTACTAGATGCGGGTTCTTCTGGAGCCCGTTTGTCAACGCGAGCTTTACTTACCGAGAGTGCGAACACCCCGCGTAAACTTACCGTAAACACGTAAACTTACACCTAAAAACCATAGAGATTGTACCCTGTCAGCTGGTACTCTCAGTGCTAGAATTTTAAAACTTGTATACGAAGTGATGCCATTTTAACCGCACCTCATCTCAGCCTTGTCATCACAAATGAAGGAGCCTAAAGTCAAACTGTTCAGACGAAAACAACTCTAAAGAAAATATTTGATCAATAATACGCGAAGCTTGAAGAAGACGCACTAAGTGCGCCGAAACGTCGCCAAAAAAAGACAGCATTTCAGAACTCCCGAAGACCACAATGACAAACGATATATTGCGAAATGCAAGGAAGGTTCAAGCAAAGTAATGTTCAGACGATGTCGTTGGTGTATGAGCTACTCCTGTGTAGGCATGTGTGGCGCTAAGAGGTATAGTTTGTAGCGCTTTTGACCTTCAATATGTTTAGGCTTTGACCATTTTCTTATGGAAATGTACCGCAAATCCTCACCCGGTCTCTTGGGAGTAGCCCTCCCTCCACGAGTGTCTGTCGGATAAAGGTCAGACAGTCCAAGTGTAGTTTATATTGTCATCATAGTACTATCATAATACCGATAATTTGCAAGTAAAGTAGACAAAATCCAGTTTCACATTGGTGCTTCAGTTTAAGTTGTGAACTTTGATTCCTGTCGATCCTAGAGAAAGTAATCATCATACTTTAGATATGCGTCACTGGCAGCGTTTCCGTGAACCCACTAAGAAATGAGTAAAGCCACAGTATGAACGTGCTGCAATCCCAGCAATCTAAATGCGGGTACTGACGACTTTCTATTTATGGTTTTCACTCGCGTGACTAAAACTACTAAAGATATGAGAACCATCCGCCATGTTGTTTGTGTTGGTTGATAGAAGTGTTTATGTTGTAAATATTGCCAAGATAGCATGCTATAACGCACACACTACGTTTCATACGATAACATTCGTAATCTTTGAGAAAAACGTTACTTGTACTATGCAGTAAGTACGCACTGTTTTACGAAAACAAAAAAATATTTCTTTATTTTTTAGCTCGCTAGTTGTTAGCCAGTAGACTGGAAGTGGTTTGTGTGAGATGTCGGGAAATTTCTCCAAACCTAAAAATTCCTATCGACCGGAAAATTCCTGTTCGCTCCTCAGTTTGGCTTCCTGTGGTGGTCGAGACCTCCGATTCAAAGAGGCAAAAACTGGCGAGGAATTTTCAGATAAGGAAAAATGACAAGTAAGCCTAACTCTATAACACTGAGAGCTATCAGTACAGAGAATGTATAAAAGAATGCATATGTGCTTTGAGTAAGTATTTTTTTTTCCATAAATGCCTTCGCATGTACCATCAAGCGTTCGGCTACTTTCTCTCTTTTGATTTTTAACGCCAAATTGACTGCCAATTTGCAGCGCTTTGTCTGGCCTCCAATCATGTGCTTCTGGTTTCCACCTTGTTTTGATTCAATCTATGGTGTGAGTGGAAGTAAGTAAAACACTTGGGAAATGAGAAATAAGTGTATGCGTCATCGAGTGGGAAATTTGCTCGGAGAAAAGTCCGAGCCCAGACAAGCAACTTTCTCGATGACTCATACACTTTTTACTAACATCTCTTGGAGTTACAATTCCATCATATTTAGGAAATTGATAAATATGAAGACATTATCTCTAGACTACTCTAGACCGGTTTAAGCCGAGATGTATAACTGAAGTATTCAGTTAGCATTCGTGAAAGGACAAGCAATACGTTTTTCTCCTTACTGCTCTAATTATTTCCATCCCCACTAATCAGGTTTAATGATGAGCTACATCTGAAAACCAAGAAAAACGTTTTCCATTGGATTAACTAATTCACTTTTAATATGTGTAAAATATTTAAAGTAGACAGAGGATGACATCTTGACATCAAGAAAGGCAATCTTTTTGGTAATTTGCAATTACAATTATAGGCAAATTATTTATAATAAAATGTTTAGAATGCATGGCCTTTGCTTCTGGAGAAATTGCTTGCTTGAAAGAAAAAAATGCGGAATATTTCGTGCACACTAAAACCCAAGGCAGTCATCTAAAGCGATTGGTCCAGAATGTTTGTGATTCCATTGAACAAAATTGTATCATTATTCCATCATTTCGTTTGTTCTTGCAACATCATCTTCATTTCTAGGCGTTGGATTGACCTCGCTGGAAGACTGTAGCCCAGTTTGGACGAAGATTACAAACTTGAGACGATTGCGCATTTTTCAAAAATCGACCATTATTACTTTTTCCTTTTTACGGTGGTCCATTTTGCTCATCCATAATAAATGCCCTACTCATAAGGCTCTCATTTCTTGTTTGCCTGTAATCCACACCACCCACCTAGCGGGACATAAAGTTTTTAATGATCATAATATGGCCCTGGCCTTTCTAAACACGAAAACAATGCAACAAAAAATTAGACTGACGAATCTCGGCCTCTCTGTTGAAAGATGCTTGAATTTCCGCTGTGAATGAGTGCATTGTTTAGTTGTGGTATCTGATTTGGTTACTAAGAAAAGTAACAGTTCGTTTTTCATGAATCAGTGCTGTAAATAATATCATAGAAACCCCTGATGTGAGATTGGAAACTTGACATTCAACCTCGTTAATATAGAAGGACAGCTGCTTATAAATTGGCAATGCCTTAGGGTCTTAGAATAGGTACATAAAGCCTGACTCATTCCTGCTAAAGTAATTCAATGTTTTCAAAGACTTGCTCGTCCCTTTTGTCAGTGGTCAGGAGAAACGAATATAACATTTGACAATGGGGCTTGCAACTGACGCACCAAGCCGACTTGTGTCAGCATTCGTTGCCTTCGCTCTTCTCTGCTGCATTTGCGTAGTTCTTTGTTGTATTGGATTTGTTCGACTGGAATTCAAGCTGAGAGAACAGGAAGACAAAATAGCTGCTCTACAGAAAGAAATAAAAGTGTGTAGAAAGCTGAATGAAAAGTACGGTACGTATATTTACGCTTTAGCGCATTTAAAGATCACTGGTAATCAATTCCATCCTCATCAATGCCATTTGGATTTTGATTATTTGTAATATAAACTTTACATCAGTTATCTCTTGTTTTTAGAATGGCTTTAGTAATCTTATTTGCACGATATACTTTTATTTATGAGCAATATCCGGTCCCTCAAACTGTGTATTTAATCTTTTCACGTGATATAGACTGTTGTTCCTCTTTGCATGATATTGTCTTGTAAGCCAATACAACTAGAAACTTCTATGATTTGACACGTTTAAAGTATAATGGGCAACGTAGTTAGCTAACCTTTTCTTTTCCTTCACCCTTTTATTTCTTTCGTTTTATCTTGTACAAAATTCAGCATAAATCGAATGTACGTACTAAAACACTTACAGATAAATCGGTTCAGTTTTCTGTGTGTTAGAATCGACGCAGAAGACAAACTAAACTATTAGTGTCTTATCATATCAACAAATCTTAAACCATCCAATGTATTGCATGCCGATGCTGTCCAAATAAGCGCAACATATCATAGCATGGCGGCGCGCTCACAACTAATACATATGATACGGCATTAATGGGTGTCCAAATGATCAAGAGCAACAGGTTGAATCAATATGTTGGGTTGTTTTTGACAAGTCATAATTAACATGGATATTTTCACGTCTTTAGAGCAGATGACGCGTCCATCAAAACGCTATGTTCGTGACGCGCCCACTAAACAGAACATATGTCACCAATGTGTCAAACCGTGGATACGAGAAGAAATTGTTGACTCCGTGTCCTACGCTGTGGAAGCTTTTTGCAATCCCAAAACAGAGAAATGCCTTAGGGGTCCTCCGGGACCTCCTGGTTCGAAGGGAGAAAAGGGCGACCAAGGATTTAGTAGCATCGGCATCAACTATCCAAAGCAGGGAGATCTACCAGGGCCACCCAAGGAAGAAAGAATAGGTGCCATTAATGCACCTGGCATTAGAGTAGAGCCGTCTTCTCTTACAGTTAATGAAAAATCTCCTGCGGCATTCAGCTGTTTCAGCACAGTTTCTGGTAAAGCGTCAATCATCTGGGATAAAGTAGGCGGTTTTCAACCAGGGAATAAACTCTTTGAGATAAAAGACGGAAATTTGAGGATAACCAGTGCACGAGTCAAGGATGAAGGGGAATACATGTGCACGGTAGAAAGTCCATCTGGGCCGGCACGGGCCGTTGCCAAACTAAAAGTCAGAAGTATGTGTGTAAGGGCTTTTTTATATCCACCTAACAAATCCTAAGGACCTTGTTCGCAGTGGAATGCCATGATTTCAAAAACAAACGTTTCCTCCTGCTCAATATACCACGCTCAAACAGTTCGACGTAATTAGGATGGATGTCATGATCAGTACTTTCTGCATGGTCTTTGATTGAGGACTCTGTGCTTGCGGAACTTCCCGGTATGTGTACTATTTCCACCTTGAAAGATCGGAAACGACGCGCTGAATTTTCAGTTTTTGTCTGCCAGCGGTAGTTGTTATGATTTTGGTATGATTGCAACGTCGTTTCCGCTCTCGATGAATGGTGACGTATATTGGGGAATCTAAGAGATCTTGGCAATCAAGAAGCGATGAACTGAGACCTTAAGGTTCTACAAGCAGAGTCTGCAAGCAAAGACCATGCAGAAAGTACTGATCATGACATCCATCCTAATTACATCGAACTGTTGGAGCGTGGTATACTGAAAACGTTTGTTTTTGGAATCATGGCATTCCACTGGGAACAAGAACACTGTTAATGAACGCATAGACTTCCCTAGAGTATATTAATCCTTTGTGTAAATTAATGCAAATTATTAACACAAGTTGATTTGCTTTCATAACTGTGATGAAGACTACAGCAGTAGTCGAAAATTCAGTTTTAGCATATTTTACGTGTTAAGTCAGTTACAATCAAGTTTTTTTAATGTCTATTTTGGTAACCCCGATAGTGAACGACATTTCATAATTTTTTTATACAGGTGCTCCGCGCATAGTTATTGAAAGAGGCCCGTTATACGCCTTGAGAGGGGAAAATGTAACCCTTCCACGTTGTAAAGCCACAGGATACCCAACCCCAGTTGTCTCATGGAACAAAGTCTCAGATGGAATGCCAGAAGCAAGTCGAACCATTACCTCAGCTGATAGCTTGACTTTGCTGAAAGTTCGACGTTCTGATTCAGGCATTTATAAGTGTGTAGCAACAAATACCTTAGGCTCAGCCCACAAAATTACCTTCTTGGTGGTGTTGACAAAACCAAGGTTCACCGTCAGACCACCAAGAAAACTAAGGCGTTTTGCTGGTTCTTCTCTTGTCATTAATTGCAGTGCGAACTCCAACCCACCAGCAGTGATAACATGGGAACATTGCGAGGGTGGTGCTATAAATAAAAGGTTCTTTGTGACTGAAGGGACATTGACAATCAAACACTTGAAAAGTGCCGATTCTGGGATGTACGCATGTGTAGCAACAAGCACACCGCTGGTTGTACGCGCACCTTTTGAAATCAAAGTCAAAATTGGTAAGTGTCTATTTGAGAATTAAAGTGATAGATGCCATACAGCACAAAGTGCTTTATAAATATGAACAAGGTTCATATAAAATGTAAATTTCAAAATGTAACATTAACGCGAACAGAAACAACTTTTGACGCAAAGTGTAACAACTTTTTAACGCGAAATGTAATTATGCAGAATGTATCAACTATTAAAATGGGGAGGTCACGAATACAATAACCCATCATGGATATCAATAGTAGTTATACATGTGAATCAATAATTGTGTGATAACGTCATGAATTACCAGACTATTAGTTATTTGTCAGCCAACGAATACTCGGCTGGAATGACCTCTAAAAAGTAATCTCATGTCCTTCTGACATGATGATGACGATAATAGCCACGAGCGTGTTGCGCAAATTCATTTACGTTACCTTAAATAACAACTTTTGATGGAAAATGTGAAGAGCTTCTCGATAGATTTTCACAATTACAAAATACAATGACATTTTATGGATCGTTTTAATCCAATTCAGGTCATGTGAATAATTCAGGTCAATAAAAAAGTATAAAGAGTTTTTCCACGGTAACGTTGCAAGACATACAAATTATGCTGTAGACAAATCAATAGTTCGGCGGCGTTATATCTGTAGCCGCTAATGTTAATGACATTTATGACCAGTTACTAGATTAGTGGTCTCTACATGGTTATGTGTCCAATTTGGTTGTTGCATTTTAAGATGATTGTAGTTACATTTCGCGTTGAAGAAGTTGTTACATATTGCGTTAAAAAGTTGTTACATTTCGCGTTAAACAAATTGTTACATTTTGCGTTGTAAAGTTGCTACATTTCGGGTTAGTGTTACATTTTGCGGCGCAACAGACAGAACTGAAAATCAGAAGAACTTCTGTAAAAGCCTCCATCAAGCACTAGCCTTTCTTGTCGGTTTCAAAAGTATTTTAAGTAATACTGATTTCCATCTGTCCGAGATTACCTTAAAAGGTACCAAACCCTGCGATTTTGACCCCTGGTTAAATTGATGGTCTTCGTCGAAGAATGTATACGTAGGATGCCCATGTGCTAGGATCGGGGCACAAGGGTATGTGAGTAATAGAACCCCACCTACCCATACATGCTTTATTTGACAATAAAGGTTAGTTTAAGGCAGCAACTCCATAAACAATGTACAGATTCAATAAAATCACTAAAAATCAAAACCTACAAACTGCAATGGCGCACCTTGTTGAAGAATAGCCAAGAACGCTGTTGTTCGATAACGCTCGAATAAGGCGTTAAAGAATAAAAGAGTCAAGTGCAGTACTGTATGTAGGTATCATAATGAGTGAAGAAATTCGTCTCTTCTTTGTTACAAAACAAACAATGTGTACACGTTTTTCATTTTAGAGCGCGCTCGGGTTATGCTCGAGCATATAAAACTAAGGTAACGTATTTGCATTTCTTCATGTAATCAAACCCTGAAGATGAGCCGATGGCTCGAAAGCTTGGATTTCAATTAAAAATTTACACACGTAGAAGAGACGAATTTCTTCACTCAATGTATAGATTGATGAATGTGGTCATTATTGTAGCTCAAGACTGCTTAACGCTGTACGAATCGGGCGTCCGTGTAGATGGGGTTTACAGAATCAATCCAGATAACAAAGCACCCATGGACGTCTACTGCGACATGACAACTGACGGCGGAGGGTGGACGGTCTTTCAAAAACGATATGATGGCTCGGTAAACTTCTTCCGAAACTGGAAAGAGTACAAATCTGGGTTCGGTAAATTAACCGGTGAATTCTGGCTTGGAAATGGTAAAATTCGTCGACTTATAAGCGCCCAGTCTAGGGAACTTCGAGTGGATATCGAAGATTGGGATGGCATTACGGCGTATGCCAAATACGGTGAGTTTGAGATCCTGGATGAGAAGTCGAACTATAAACTTAATATAGGTACTTATTCGGGAACAGCTGGTGATTCATTGTCCTACAGCAATGGGATGGCTTTTACAACCATGGATCGTGATAACGACCTGAGCAAAGAGGTGAACTGTGCAGTGACAAGTATTGGGGCCTGGTGGTACAAATATTGTCATGACTCCAATCTTAATGGACTGTTTATTAAAAGCGACCGCAACCCTCAAGGAATGTTGTGGTACTTTTGGAAGAATAACGAGTCTACCATCAAAAAATCTCAAATGAAACTTAGACCAAGAAATAACAAGTTACACAAAAATTAGCGGCAGTTACACAGCAGTAGCTAATATGACAGCTTTACCTCTGTCTGATGCTTGTAACTTATAGTCACGACACAGTTTTGGACCGGGAATGTTTATGAATATATTCCGGCGGGTCCCCTATTTCAAAGCGCACTTGTTACTGAGCATATACCCTGTGCCACTTTATTTTGGCGGGTTCTAATTTTTGCGATTTCTTGAGATTTTTCATGGTCCCCAAAAAGACTCCCTCAAAAATGAATTACCGCAAAAATTTGCTTCGCAAGAATTTACTACATTGCCGAAATTATTATCCATCCTAATTTACGTAATATTCCACGATTGAAAAATGTCTCATTTTCAAAACAAAACGACGAAATTACGTTAAAAATACATCTTCCAGAAATATATGCCACACAGTCACTAAATTGGATTTCAGGCTGCTAAAAATTGTACGTGACACGTTGGGAATATAATCGCAAAAATTAGCAAAAAAAACCCCAGTCTTTGCTAATCGCAAAAGTTAGTTCCTGTAATTAAAAAAATTGCTAATTCGCAGAATTTTAAATCCCGCAAAAATAATATGCCACGCGGTAGTCTTTACTGTACATTATAAAATAGTTTTGATATACAATATATATAGTTTTGTGTATACAACGCCAAGTGTATCAAAACATGATACATATGCAATCTATTTGATGCACTTGGTGTTGAATACAATTGGTGTTGCATACACCAAGTACTTACCTCGTATTGGCACCCTCTTCCGCTTTTGTCTTTGAATCTTGATGATTTGTATCTTGAGCGCTCAAGCGTTAAAACCGACCGCATTGATGGTCTTATACAAGTACATGTGCTATGTAGTAACTAAAAGATTATAAAACAAGCCTACTTTTGGAACCGGGAACCACATTCAAGGCGCACCGAATATTCGTATTTGAACGTAAGTCACGTTCGAGAATGTTCTACTTGATATCAAAGTTTGCAGGGGTAAAACAATAGAAATGACGTCATTTTTCAACAAAAGAGGAAGCCATTTCTTTTGTTTTGCTCCTGGGAGCCTCGGTTAGTCTAGGTATCAAGTAGAATTTATGAGACCTTGAACGTTGTCCATTGTCTCCAAGAAAAGATGAGACAAAAGAGAAGAATATCGACAAAAATGTGGACGAAGAGAAGAACTGGACAGAAATCTTACCACTATCGGCCTCATGTACATTTTAGTTTGTAGCTTTCCGGGGTGAAACAAAATTCCAGTAGCTGTGACGTAATGTCAAAAGTACATAACTTCTGCTAATGTATATATGCATGGACTGCGAGTACCAAGTCTAACACCCAAGGGTCCGTAGACTCCAATGGGCAATAAATATCTCCAGGAACGTAACCCATTATGGGCTCCTGGTTTAATTAAGTGTATCCTTGACAATTCAAACATATTAAAGCAAACAAAACAGTGCAAGTTAATAAAGTAAATGTTTGATGAATTCAACTGATTCTATTTGTAAGCTGGCTGTTAGGCCTCTTAACCCGGAGCCTGTTTTTCAGACGGTGAGAAGCTTATGGTCTGTTTGTCTGAAAATCAGGCGGAGGAGGGGGGAACCCATATAGTCTTACCACAATGCATCTAGTTAGATGAAAAAGATGCTGATATATATGGATGTGCACCATCGGGAGCCCTATAGTACCTGTAGGAACCCCTTGCTTGAAACTGTCCTCTGTCTAAGCCATAAACGAAATGTCGATTAGCAAATGATGTGGTAACTGAAATGTTCTCTGCAGAAATTTGAAAAGGAGCTAAGAAGTCGTGGGTAATTTATGTGGAAACATGAAACTGAGGGCTTCCCGGTCAGGAGGAAAAAGGACCATGATGCGAAACTGACTTATCTTGTCCAAAGACTTTTATCTTGTGGTTATTAAAGACTCATTATTATTATTATTATTATTAGATGTGGTTGATCAATTGAAAATTTGGCTAGGAAAAAACCGGTTAAATCTGGTTGCATGTACAGTATGCGCCTTTAAGACATTAATTGCTTGCCTTATATTATATCAAGTAAAATTAAGGCCATTTATAAACGAATACTAAGTACGTGAGTAGTAAGCATAGTAGAAGTGATTCTTCTCAGCAAGTTTTTCAATTAAGAGTGTACTGACATATAGCTATTTCAAAAACGGCCAATGGTGATCGGCGATTGGTGATTGCACGACCGAAAGGAACTGTGGTCACGCTGCGCTGTTAGACCACTATCCGGTGCGGAGATATGAATATGAATCGCCTACTTTGTCTGATAAAGTCTTTACTTCATTGTACCGGCATTGCTTGGGTATTAATCAATGAAGCAATTCTTGTTGCCCCGAATTTCCTTTCGTCGTGCAATCACCATTCGACGATTGCCATTCGCCATATGCTTCGTCAACCTTTTTTGAAATAGCTATATATTGTTGCTGTGCAACGGTTGCTATGCAAAATAGAGTCTTGTTTTGGCCGGCAAAATTGAATAGGCGCACACACGTGCGTTTTGGGCGGAAATCATTTGACTTCTGGTAGAGCGACACCTGACAAAAAGGACTCATTTTTGTTCTTATTGCCCATGCGCGAGACACTTTACTTCCGGTTTCTTTAAAAACCTATAATCTTCGGCGATTTTCGCCATGACTAAGTAATTCTTCAATATTCACTTTATTTACAGCCTTTTCTTCAGAGCCAAGCATGAAATTTACGAAAAATTCTGAAATACGGAAGATATTCGCATTATTAACTCAATGTTGACGCATTCTTTTGACATTCAAAAAATCATATTAAATTTCTTTAGATACCATTCTTAAAAGGCATGCTCAGCATTATGCACCCTGATCTCAAGATTTATTTTATGTGTTTCAAATTCTCCAATATACATTGCTAAAGAAAATTATACCTTTTTTCTGTAGCTATGGTGTCATCTGATGACGTCACAAAACTTCCCATCAAAGAAGACAAACTATAAAATGTAAAAGTGATTTAATTGACTATTTAGAGCATTTTTA
The DNA here is from genome assembly GCA_029948255.1 of Telmatactis stephensoni. Classification (NCBI taxonomy): domain Eukaryota; kingdom Metazoa; phylum Cnidaria; class Anthozoa; order Actiniaria; family Isophelliidae; genus Telmatactis; species Telmatactis stephensoni. The sequence continues at coordinate 56,611 of JALIZF010001174.1, forward strand.
CTGAATTTCCCTAGCAACGGGCAATTTTTATATCTGACACTTCGAGAAGTGATCTCAAGTAATAAAATCGACACTCGGTGTCGCCGTTTGCTGGATCTACGAACAACGAAGCATAGGCTATGAATTTCGCCACTAACACCCCGTGCACGAGCTCTTTCACACACTCACTCACTCGCGTACTAGTGGATCATTGTAAACTTTTAAGCTGGACCTTTTCAACTTTATGAACTAAGCCGAACGTTTTGAAAACCTGAAGAGGATAAAGTCCAAGGTAAACCGATCCATGCCAAATTATGGCCGAGTTCCTGACTAAATTCCCGGCTGAAAAGCTTGTACTCCCTACCGTCTGTAAGGTGTGTCTTGATTCACTTCTCACCATGTTTCCACTTGTGCATGTCATTTGGCTTTTCATACTTAGCACGTCTATGGAAAGTTGAGATTCCAAGCAATTTTAGATGGTGAAGTCGGAAAATGCTGGAATTAATGCTATATGATATATGACATACTGAGTAAGGTATGAAAATGGTCTTCCTCTATCTCTGTCTCTAACAAACGTATTCATTGAAATGAGGAATTGGAGCAAAGGAGGTTAGATAAAAGAGAGCTCTCATATATCGTGGATCGATTTTATGGCCAGATTGATACCGACAAATGTAAGAACACTCGTAACACCTAAAATCTTCTTTAATCGCTGTTGTACTTCTTTATCGCCCTCTTCGTTTCTCTCTAGCTAGCTCAATCTGTTAAACTGTGCTCTGGCTTATATGTGATCTACTCAGACATAGTTATGTCTCCTGGACAGTTTCTTTAATCCTCAGAGAGGACTTTGGTTCCAATTTTGCAGCTAATTTTAACCGTATAAGGAATTTCTCAAGTTAAAATATTATTTTGGCAGTTTTTGGACATCCCGTTAGAGGTACTGTGAGTCTGCCTGAATATTCCACATATAGCACTCCAAAAACTATAGAATCATCTACCAATAGACTTATTGATAAATATCACGTGACTTGAAAGGATTTTCTAAAATACTGATAGCTTTCTACTAAAATACATCGGAATACATTTCTTAACAAACTAACCCACTAGCAGTGCTCCGCGTTAACTAAACCAAATTGGGTATGCCAGACCACCACATGGCCAACCTTGAACTTCGTCAAACGCTAAGAATTGTTTGTGAAATTCTAGTACCTATTTTATAATATTTCATGTGTCACAACGCTGTAACCTCTCTGTAGCAGCGCTGTAACACGTGACAGCTTAAACACCAATTTATAAACATATAAGAATTATAATCAAACTACAGCGTACACAATATACTGTACGATCGGACTTTTGGGAGCACTAAACAATTGTGTTGAATATGTATATAGGGCATACGAAAAAAGTGCTACAAAAGCTGAAGATTTGTCGTTCACGCGAGTCCGTGTGTACACACTTAAGGTGGCTCGCTATAGTTTTTTATTGACCATGCTTCCGCTTTCCACTCGACGAGTTGAACAGCTTACTAACCAAAACGGTTTTTACGCTAGTTATTGCACATGAATAAAAGACTTTGGTTTTTGTCTATTTCACTTCTATTTGTGTTGCCATAACAATGATAAACAAAGGTGGCCGAAATCAAATTTTATAGGAAAATTCATTGGATGACGAGGGAATTTCCACTCGTTGAATTTCACGAGAAAAACGATATCGTTTTTTCGAGTGAAATTCAACGTGGAATTCCCGAGTCGGGAAATGAATTTTCCTTGAATCCCATAGCGGACATAGAAGAAATAAATAGAGAAGATTTTGTCCATTTTTTCAGAGCGCACGGCAAGCCATTCAAGAGCAAGTACACAAAAATAGCCAGCGAATGAGAATGAAGCTGTAGTCGTGAATGAAAATCGTCTCACTTGCAAACTTACTTTGCTTCAACCTCGTGTCAAGTATTTGAGGAACAAAATTATTGTCAAACTACTGGAAAATGTACTTTATTTGACTGCAATTGGAACTGGAAACCATGTAAACATTGTCCTGGAGGAATGTCGATCTCATGAATGGCAAAACAACACTTGTTTGTCGGGAAAAATGGTCTGGAGCATTTCATTGACACTGCGGAAAAAGTAAGTTAAGTAAAGTCGAAAATTGTGTTCCCCTAACTATCGACTGCTTGCTATTCAGAAATGATAATAGTTTTCTATCTTGCTGGTTTTTTTGGTTATGTTTTGAATGCCTTTTTACCGGTGATTTTTGGATAATTCGTTCTGACAACTTCAGTTGAAAATAAATCTCTCAAACAAATCTATTGGACTGTGTATTTCTGTTGTTTTGTTTTCAAAAACATCTATGACTGCATCCAGATATAATCTATTCTTTATGTTTTGAAATAAGTGATCATTTTTTTCTACTGAAGGGATAAAAGTAATGTCGAAGTTGTCGAAAAACACCAGACCACGATCGACGGACTTCAAACGCTCGCTCTCGCTTTCATATTATGTACTAGGCGTAAAAATGTCCTTTTCCTATTAGTTATTGCGTCTTTTTCTTTGCTTGTTTTCTCATGATAATTTTTGGCAGCTATTGAAGTTTGTTTTCGAACTATTTAAATTAAGTTTCGCTAAAAACAAAAAGAAGAAACACAGCAATCGCGGGCTACCTGTGTAAGTATGCAATTCCACACTGAATTCTCACTCCATGTTTTACCGTCAATATCTTTGGAACTATAGTTTCCTTTGTCTTGAAATCTGTTGAATCTCTTTTATTGGTTTGTATTTTCATTTTATATTGAACTACAAAAAATAATTATTTTTCAAACACCGATTATGAGAAGGAAAAGGAATCAAAACGGTTGCGGGCTGCCTGTGTAATTATGCAATTCCACACTGAATTCTCACTCCTCGATGGCTTGATAGCCAATCAGCGTGCGAGTTTCGTGTGAGCTATGGGATTCTCGGTGTTAAGGTTGGTGCCTACTAATGCGAAGGTATTTTTTTTGGCCAAAAACCACATGGGTATCAAAGAACCCATCATAGGGAGCTAGAATCCAAGGAAAAAATTAGGGGTCACCGTGCATATTAATGAGTTACACGCCATCAAATGTTGCAAAATCTGCCTATTCTAGAGGCCCAAAGAAAAAATCATAAATACCCCATATTTTGAAAAAATGTCAAACTTTTTTTACTAAAACGTTTACAACACAATTCTCTTACTTGTCAATGCCATACGAAATATGAAAAACCAGAATAACAATTTTTTTTCAATGACTTTTTACTAGTTTTAGACCTGTTTTGGTTCATGACCGCCAAATGAAAAGTCCCATTTTTGCAATCAAGTTTCAATTTTAAATTCATAAAAGTATTTTAAAATAGTAGGTTAATCTCCACTTTACAATTTACAGAAATAAAAAATAGGGGTATCCGTGCGATTTAGAAAGTTATTTGCCGATAAACGCGCGAAAACTGATCAGAATTCGCGAAAATGATCGAAAATTCCCTAGCCCTCCCCGGAAAGTAGAGCGAATTACAATGCATTGTGGGAAATTTTCAAGATGGCGGCGAAAACAGATCGTTTCTGGTAGAAATGATAGTCAAAACAGGCGTTGTAACTCAGGTTCTATTTATCAACTGTGAATTTCATTCAAACACAGGAGAGGCTAAATGGTTTTCCTTTAATTCTGTAAGTTTATTTTTTCAAAAAGTGGTAAAAAGGCCTTGCTTTTACGATTGCTTTACCCACAAAAATTCAGTGTTTTTGCATGCGCAGAAAGCAGTGCGCGCGGACAATAGTAGGCACCAACCTTAATATGGTACAAGAGACCATAATACTAAGAGAGCGAAGCTCAGTATTGATGTCTGTGCCATGTTCGTGGCGGCTAAGGCTATTTTTAGTAACTTCGCCATCGCGCGCGCAAGGCTCTTAAACAATAGAATTCAAACGGTCTCGTCCGCGCGCACGTCAAAAATCAAATTGATGTTTCTGTGTACAAACCCCATAGTGTTAGAGCAGCCTCCACATCCAAAGCGAAGGCAAATAAGGCATCTTTGGTTGACATTATGAATACAGCTGGCTGGAGCTCGGCAGTAACATTTGTCAAATTCTATGACAAGCATCTAGAAACAGAATAATCGTTTACTCAAAGCGTTTTGTCAGAATAAAACTTGTTTATTGGTGCAATAAAATGTTCACTCATTCGTTGGCAATCAGTTGCTTTGAAATCTCACGTGACTTCGCAGTGCATGATGACGAGGCAGAATCAAAAATTAAACGAGACTTACCTGTAAGTTGAAGTTTGATTGGGATTCTGCCGAGTCATCAGTAGCACAAGAAGTCACGCCACACCCACAATGGGTAACATACCCACCCAGACTTCTTGTGCACATGCTGATTGACACACTCATGGCTTTAAAGACTGACCACTCGGGCGGCTAGTGCTTTCTTGCGCGCGCGATGGCGAAGTTACTAAAAATAGCCTTAGCCGCCACGAACATGGCACAGACATCAATACTGAGCTTCGCTCTCTTGGTATTATGGTCTCTTGTAGGAACATGGAAAATTTGACGCTTTTTTGTGTATATTTGAGCCCTAGAATGCCAAAAACCGAACATTTCGGGGGTATGTTGCTCTCTAAATGATGCAAAAAATGTTCCAATGAAATGCGTTATCGAAGTTAAAATAAGCTTTCTTGCGAGATATTTTACTATTTTACCTGTTCTACTAAAATACTGCTAACTCTGAGTTTTGGAGTCTTTTTCTGAGACCAGATAGACATATCAACGAATTAGCTGGAAAACATCGAACGTTCGCACGAAATCGCTAAAATACCCTTGTCTATCAAGCCAAATATTTCCTAAACAAGTACCGTGACCCCCTCTTTTTTTCGTAGTTACGAGATAAGTAACTCAAAACCTACAAAATATCAAATTTTAAGCGATTTCTATCGGTAGGATCTATTACAGAGGAACTACCTTAACATCCATAGCTTTCTTTACAAAGTTTGCATGACGGCCAGCAAAGAGCTCGAGCAAGGATGTGACGTCGAAAAATGATTCAATAAAATCTCTCATTCTTGTCGCTGACTGCCTCCAGTTTTGACGCTTTTGGTAACACAGCAATGAGGATCAACCCGCCAATGGTGAAGTAACTCGTGGATTGACCGAAATGATCACAGGAAGCCAAAACAATACATTTTAGTAAAATAGCGAGTTTTTATTTGAAGATAAAAATCTAAATCAATAAATCAATAATTTCTTTAGAGAAAAAAGTAGCCATTAGCTATAAAAGAAAATTAAAATATGTGTCAAAAATAAAAAAAATAAAAAAAAATGCTCACCGCCGGGCCGGGAATCGAACTCCGGACCTTTCGTTTGGAAAGCCATGGGTATATCCACTGCCTGGCTTTATCGGGAGAATTTTGTGTATTTATTTTCAGTGTGTGATTACAAAACAAATGCAAACAATGTCTGTACTTAATTTTTCGTGTGTATTGGACATGTCCGGGAGTGCTTCTAGTCAATGCTATTTCAAGCTATAACGTTCAGTTTGTATTTCTAGAGCTGATGTGTTCTCCGGCACTATTTGACTCGGCTATCAAACTATTTACGGCATATATAACCGACACGCTTATCTGCCAGTAAAATTCATTGATTTTCCTTCTAGCTAGCTATTTTGAAACATATGTTCTGTATAGTCTTTCTGTTTTTAACTAAATATAGATTTTGTCTAGTCTGATTTCAACATAAATCGTGAAAAGCAAATATCGTTGATCTCTGATCATGAATAGTTCGGGAGTCCCAGAATAAAAAAAACAAATTTCCTTCAATCTCGTACCCAGAGCCCACATTACTTTCGGCCTGCGGTCAATCTCGTCGAACATGCGCATAGTTAACGCATTTGCGAGTGAGTGAGTGACTCATTTGCATATTTTGACCCCTCACTATAACTTGTGGATTTGCAGTCCACGAGTTAAAAAACTGGGCTGCCTGTGGTGAATTACATCTATTATTGTGGACATTGCCCAGGCTCTCGTATCGCGCGCAGGGCAGCGCGCACTCAGTCAATTACGTAAATAACGTCACAGTGGATGACGTCAGGCTAGATTAGTTGATTAGCTAAATTAGCAACAGAGTCAGATAGCAAACACAGAGAAAAGATACTCATAAATTAGCAATGCCACTGCTTTTAGGAATCTCCGTAGGGATCTCCGTATTGACTGCATTTACTGCATTCTTCATCCGTTTTTTCTTCCCATCGAAATGGGACGCGATGGTGATGCATTTGTCTTGGTCGAGCCAAGGTAAGAATGCAAGACGACAAATTTACAAGAACAGCTAAAAACAAACCTTCTACAACAATTTTAATCACCTGTTGTGCAACGTATTGTAGACTAAAGTTGCATTTTTTCTTGTAAGACCACAAACTCATAACGACTAAAACAAGGAAAGCAAAGAAAGCTGCGAAAGGTAAAACTTCAGTGAAAACAATTAGTTTTCGTCAAGTCAATCTTGCATTCATTTTTATCTTCTCTTCCAATTCTTTGTATCAGTGTACGAAAAGTATACCAGAAAACATCAGCGTAGAGATGTATGGAAACATATTTTTGTAAAACAAAATTTAAGTAAGTATCCTTTTCATTTAATCATAATTGATATCATGATCTTCATCCAGGGAAGTCTAATGAACGTTGGATAGAGTATGAGGGTTGCATACAGTCGAGAGTGGAAAAGAGCAATAAATTTCCCAAGGAGTTATTGTTGATTTTTGGTTTCTTTCTCTAATTGATTGATTTAGAAATTGAAGAACCTAAAAATCTACCAAGATTAGTTCCACACAAGAATGTTGACGCTTCAAGTCTTTCACCACTATTTGTCTTGAGCCTACTAGTCCTCCTATTTGTTCTGGTCATTTTATTTTACAGAAAGAGGTAAGCAATTATAATAAGTGACAAGTAAAAATCTTTATGCAAAGTGCTGTACGGATGTGGAGAGTTCACGATATGCCTAGAAATACTTGTAAATTCAGTACGGTTTATTTGATTTATTTAGGCTCAGAGAAAAAAGTCAGCCAATGAAGCAAAGACAGAGAAGAAGAAAAGGCAAAGGCAAAAGGAAAAGGGGAAAAGCAATCGTTCAAAAAGAATGTATTGACGCGCACTTGGACCAAGAAGAAGAAGAAGACCAGAACAACCGAGAAACAGAAAAAGAGATAATGGAAGAAGGCAAGCCAAAAGTTCAAGAGCACAGTATAGAGGTGGATGGTTTAGAACAACCACTACTGGAGGAACAACGATCCGCTGAACTTCAAAAGGAAAATCAAGAAAGGGGATCACAAAAAGAAATTATGGAAGAAGAAGAAGAAGTTAAAGATAACTTAGAACAGCACAAAGAACAGGTTACTCTGCAGCAACCAGAGAAACAAGAACTACTGGAATGGACAATGCAAGTTAATAAGTCAACAAGGCGCAATCAACAAAAGCAACCATCAACAGCTAATAAACAAGTAACGAAAGAACAGGGCAATCAAACAATGAAACGACAACAAACACGGAATTCTAAATCACAAAGACGTGGACCGCGGGAACGAGAATCACGACGAAGACCACGACAACAGAGGTCAGAATCGAATCCACGTCAACACACCGTCGTCGCTACACCAAACCGCACTGTAGACATACATCATCAATTCCCCATTAACATCAAATCACCATGGAAACAGGTGCCTTCAGAACTATCACAAATCTCTTCATCGTACCCACCTCTGTCGACTCAGGCTGGAAAAACCAGTAACATGGACACAGTTCAACCCAAGCACGACAAACAAGAGGTAAGTGTAGCGCAGTTAGTTAGTGCACGGCTTTCTGATGTGAGAATTTCGGTTCCCAGTCACCTTATCTTGTTTCGACATCTGTCCATTTTGTGTAGCTTTAAGTAGCTTTAGCAGTGATGAAGAAAGGGCAGGTAAAGAGCGTACCGTTGGCTTCCTGGGAGACCAGCGCGTTCAGCTGAAGAAATCAACACTAAATATGCGTGCTTACCTTTATCTTTAAACAGGCAGAAGCCAAAGACAACAAGGACATGAAAGGCAAACGTAGACGAAGAAACAGAGTCTACACAGTAAACCAGTTTATTGCAAATGCCTTTAACAGACCTAATCAACAGCCTGCATCACCTCGAGAACAACGACGAGGTGGTGGTAATGAACAACAAACCGAAACATTTGACACCAAGTCACGTGTCATCTATCTATCTGAACAGGTAAGCAGACTAGTGTGTAGTTGGTATAAGCTTGTCAAGTGACATGCCTTGGGCAAAACAGTAGTATAGAATGGGGTGGTTTGTGTGTGTGTGTGTGTATTGGGGGAGGGGGTATGGGTAGGGGGTATGGGTTTTGGGCTATGACGAATAAACTGGGAGGATGCGATATAAAGGGGTACATCCCTTGTCAAGCTGAAAGTATTCTAGTAACTGATATCAAGCATCCGAGGAGACCCAGAGTGTCGGGGAAAAGGCCGTTGGAAGGGGAGAGGTCAGCAATTTTGGCAGTTTTCTCTCTATTTTCACTACTAAAAAACTCCGCAAATTCGCACCACGCGTGACTATTGATTCTTATTTCCCACGGGAATGTTTGCTTAGAATGTTCTGCATTGCCACGCTTTCTCATTGGCCCATATAAGAGTTAATTCTGTCCATTTCGAGAGCATTTCGACAAAGTCTCCATCAAGGCCTCTTCAAAGATTTCTTCGACCCACCCTCCTCCCCTTCGGCGACGCCGCACCCATGAAATTTTGGCGACTCGGGATATCTCGAATTTCGCGATTTTAACTAATAAATTCCGCAATTCCACAAAGTCTCAGCAGAGTAATAACATTCCCACGCGTCGTTTTGTATTCCATAGTCAGTAGACAGTAAAGCAAATAAGTAGTTCATTCCAATCCAATAGTTGTAAATTGAAGTTCTGTCTGGCGATTCTGAAGAACAATTTCTTAGTCCTCATCACTGCCACCTTAATTTTTTCTTCGTTCAATTATGCAAACACTTCCTTGGTTAGATCCTGATATTGATTTCTAGACCAAGCACCATTTAACTATAATGCAATACAGTGTAAATTAAAACTGTTTTGCAGCGTTATTCACCGGAAAATTGCGAAATTAAAGTGAGTTACGATTTGATTTTTCGCCACTTTGCGTCTCTGTCGCGAACATTCGACCTCCAAAATCGCGAAACAATCTTGTCGCGAAAATTTCATGAAATAAGGTACGTCGCTCCGCGTTTCGCTCATTGCCTCGGTCAAATCTCGTTCTCCCATAACTTAATCACGCCGAGACAATGAGCGGGAGAATTTAGTAGTGAAAATGGTTTACTATTACGAATACCAAGGGGAATATGAATTACTTTACAAATATCATACTAGAAGGATAAAAATTACCATGTTTTTCTTTTTGTAATTTACATTCCAGATTGACGTTCATCGTGACTAGAGACTTGACAGCTAGCGTAGCTTGGTGTAATTTTTGTAATATCGATAGTATTATTTATTCCAATAAAACAATTAACCAATCTACAACGTTGTGTCACTGAACTAATTTGGTATAGACCCTTGTCACGTTAGTATGACATTATAAGATCTTTGATGTATGGATAAAAGGAATTCACTATCAGATTTATCATATCGATATTAGTAAAATTGCAGAGTTTCGTAAAGATTGCTCTTAAACTGACGAAGTTATGAATTTTTGAAGCTAGATATTTTTGTGGAGTTTTTATAAAGAAATGTATGCGTTTAGCATGATAACGAGGCTGGTCGTGCATGTATGCATGTCCATCATACATTTCTTTGTAAAAATACTAACTTTTGAAAATTCATATCTTCGTCAGTTTAAGAGCAATCTCCCCGAAAATTTGCATTTTTATTACTATGGATGCGACAAATTTGATAGTGAATTCTTTTTCCGATAAATCAAACAATATTTCTATGTCATGCTTGCGTGACATGGGTCCCAGTTTTCGTGGAACTGGTAAAATGGATGGTAATCCAGGGGGCCAACTATTTCTTTTAAGAAATACCAAATTCGAAAAAAATTTGTTCCGCCCGCTCTATAGTCTCCCTCGGACAATTTATATTTCATTTTTATCCTATGCAACTACCTTAAATAAGGTTTTTACTCGTCAGTATCGACTGCAATGCGATATTCTATTGCGTAAGTCATGGCTAAACTTGCTTCGATACTTCGACGGTTTTACTCCGACCTGAAATAGCTTGCGCTAATGCTAGGACTTTAAACAATGTCTGTTCTTAACTAAATATAAATTTTGTCTAGTCTGATTTCAACATAAATCGTGAAAAGCATATATCGTTGATCTGTGAATAGTTCGTGAGTCCTTCGGGAGTCTCGGAATAAAAAATCATATTTCCTTCAATTTACTATAACTCGTGGAGTTGCAAACCACGAGTTAGAAGTTAACTGGGTATATCTCGATTTCATATATTTATTTGAACAACAACAACAACAACAACAACAACAACAACAACAACAACAACAACAACAACTCCCCGATTAGTAGGGCACTTGTGCCCGGCTATAAGACTAGAGACTTTAATAAAGTTATTATTATTATTATTATTGACACCTTTATTGAGTAACAACATGATTGTAAGTTTACAACTTTGCGGGTGTAACCTTGGCTAAGCTGTAATTATCTAGTATGTCCCAGTCCTTATTCCTTATTTCTCAAAACCCGCTACATATACTTATTCATAAACGTAGTACGTATAGAAATGCTTGACAATTTCGGAATTTTGTGACATTATCCACTTCTGACTCTTAAGCAATAAATAATTTGCTTCTTCTTGATTTGCTGTGATGTTTTTAATAATCTCCATTTTTAGGTTATGGTGGTAGGTACTTAGGAAATCGAA
>JALIZF010001174.1:72500-175148 GCA_029948255.1 Telmatactis stephensoni
CATCGAAAAAGCCGGCGAGAAAATCGCTAAAATGGGTGATACTTAGTGTTCGTTTTCGGTGTGTTTTCTCTTTTGTGCTTTTCTAACTCTTCAAATAATACGGTGACCCCTTGTTTTTTTCTTTTAATTCAAGAGAGTACTTATATATTTTTTGATTTAAAAAATAAAAATACAACTTCATTGATTGGATTGTCGTAAATTTTCCACATTTTTACAGTCCGCACACGATTTTGGAACGCGTAATAGACCTTTTCAGCTTCGTATGCAAATTGCCCATTTCAGACCACGTGACATTCCCTTGAGAATTGTTCTTTATTAATGAAAATGTTAACCTAATCAACAATAAAAGAATTAATTCCAAGAGTAACACCACATGGTCTGAAATGGGAAAACAAACAACCAAGCTTAAAAGGTCTATTGGGCAGAAATTTGATTCTAGAATGTCCTTTTAATCATGTTTGCAACTCATCAAACAATACATACGATTACAACTGCTAGATAAACCTCACATCTATCTTTTGAGACGGTCAAGGCGTTTCTCGGAAAAATTTTGTTCGCATTTTTCAGACCATATGGATTACGTACATTTTGCAAAAAATCGCGGAAAATCATTGAAAATACCACCTTTTACGACATCTTATAGCTCAGAAACCAATACGGCGACCCCCTCTTTTTTCCTCGGTTATTGAATTGCCAAACAATTATCTTTAAATGACAGGATTTTAAAGGAAATTCATTGATGAAATTTAAGACTCCGGAACTATCTTAAGACTTCTGGTAGCGCTAATTTTTCACTAAAAACTCGTAAAAGGACGTCCATTCAACGCTTATTATCTCGAAAAACGAACATGGGACACCCCATTTTTCTTTTTCATTTTTTTGCAATCAGCATTAAATTTTGAATAAAAAAACTTTCAATAATGGAGGAATTTTAAGTTACTTTTAATTTTGCCAACGTAGTCAGTCTGCTTAATGACAAAAAAACACTGAACAACAGCAGCAACAACAACAACAACAACAACAACAACAACAAAACAAACAAACAAACAACAACAACAAAAAGCAAACAAACAAAACAAAACAAAAAACAATAACAACAAAGTCACTAGTCTAATTGTATCGAGCACGTTAATGAGATTGGCTTTATTAGTGCGACTACGCTCCGATTTCACCGGAAGAGAATTTTCTTGCTGCCCACGCGATAGCCTTAGCCGCCACGAACATCGCACAGACATCAATACTGAGCTTCGCTCTCTTGGTATTATGGTCTCTTGGTGTTGGTACTTTTTTCAGTCCTTTTTCGAATGTATCAACACAAGTAGTGAGTTTGGGCTACCTGTGGTTGAACGAGTATACAATGATTATTATGGATTACTTTATACCCACAATGCCTTTCGATACGCCACTAGTCATCGGCACGAATTATCGGCACGTTGCATGTGTTTGTGTGTGTAGTTTTATTTTGGAAAGTGAATACAATTTATGGCACTTTTAAAGCCTTTAGGTTTCTTCTTTAAGAGACACGGGTCTTTACAGTGGCCATCAGTTATGGACAGCTGCATTTTCAACTGTTTTGTGTTAAAATCATCGAGTTTAACAGGATACCAGCGAGCTGGTCGATGCTGTTGTTCTTGGCACGAATGGCATAGTTCATGCTCCTTCCCGCCAAAACTTTTTTCTCGTGTATCAATATTGGGTCAAAACTTTGGGAACAGTAGCTTCACATTTCCATAACGTGGAAAGCGAATTTCGGTCTATGAATGGATATGGTGTTGATGGTGTGTTGTCGCTGTAGGTCGCCCTGGTAGATAATCGCCGAAGGACTGTTGTGTGTGCTTTGGTAAGTACAAAATTTTGTTGATGTTTTGTTTAGAATCATGTTATTCATGACATAAGGCTAAAACCTGAACTGTACTCGTTGCTTGTAAGAAAATATGGAATACATGTACATACCAGACGTTTCTAATAGAAAGTGGAATGCTGCGAGCAAGAAAACAGTTGTTGTATCCATGCACGTTAGCAGTCTTTTTCTCTTAACACTCACGAAAGAACACTGCTTTCTCTGATTATCAATTATTTTGTTTGCCCCTGTGCGTTGTGTGACACTGCAGTTGACCTTCAAATAATGAGCTATTAAACAACACATACACAAGTTTTAGAATGGTACAAGTTTATTTTATCTAAATATATTGCTTCAGTTTAACAGTGTCTCTGTGTCTGGTATAGCTTGTTCTGCAAAGGCCTTTACGTACATAGCATCTTCTTCTACTAATATTCGATCGAATGTCTAAGTTGTCCACCGTGAAACAGGGCACGAGTTAGCACATAACAGAGCTGAAAGACTCATAAAAGCACATTGTTTTCCCTTTGATACGTCGCTAAAGCGATCGTTACTTTGACAAATACTTCAATCAAATTGTTAACAATCAAATCAACGTTTGACATTGTATTAAAGCTTGTTTGAAATATACTTACCTCAAAATCTGGTCACAAAAATGGATTCAACAAAATTTGACCACAAAAAATGGTCTTCAAAAACATGCTCAGCCCAACGCATAATTTTAGGACAGTTTGCCGCTATCCAATGTATTTACATATTCACAAAATCAAGTATTGTGACATCCTGACAACAATGGACAATACAAACATCCTGACAAACCTGAAAAGATTGACTTTGAAACCGCATAATATAGTGCCCAGACCCTCAAGGCAAAATCGAAACAGGAAGTCCGTCAAGATTAGTGTCGCTGCTCGCTAAGCTCCAAAAACCAAAAAAAACCCACCAAAAATACATGTACATACTTATTGAAGCCTTGCCCCTCGATAAAACCCAGGATAAAAGTTTCGTCTAACTCAGACAGTGTGAGTGAAACATATCAACGGGACCTTCCAGCTTCAGCCAGCTTCAGTCTATCTTAGCAATTCTATTGAAAATATCCAGAAGAGAGTGTTGAAGATAATTTATCCTGGTATCTTGTATGATGTTGCTTTAACGAAGGCTGGCCTACCTCGCCTGGACACGAGACGATTGTCTCTTTGCACGAACACTTTTAATTTTATATTTACTTTGTAGAATGGGTAAAGGTCTTTTAATTCATAGAAAAAAATGGGGGTATCCGTACATTTTACGGAGATAATTAATGGTAAACATAGCCAGTAACCGCCGACATTCAGATTTAGTTGTGATTATTTCAGTGGAGTGCCTGGAAACTAGCTGGATAGCTAAGTGCTCTTCCACAAAAAAAACAATGCATTTATATTTTTACGTTTACTGACCAGCGATTTTTTGAATTTTTAATATTTTTTCCAATGTTAATTCATAAAGAAGTACAGCGAAAGTGATAAAAGCTTCTCAAGATGCTACTTCAAATGCTATCTCTGAGAAAAATTTACCCCAAATCATTTTTTTATGGTTTAATTTTTTGAATACATGTAGCTTAGTGGATCTAAAACAAAATGAGAAAATAAAATTATGGGGTATCCATGAGATTTAAAAAGTTATTACTCGTGCCCAGGCCATAGGCCAGGAACGAGTTATAAGCTGCAAATGTTTTTTTTTGTGATTTTGTCTTGAGAAAAGGCCATTCTTGCACAATCAGTCATGTGATGCGCTCCTGATCGGTTAAGAGTGTAAGAAACAATGCCCTTCATTCATCACCTTTGAGTGACTGTGAACGCAAGCCAGGAACTTTAGGAATGTCATATGACCGAAAACAAAGAAAATAGCTTTCAGAGACAGGCTCTTCCAGCAGTAAAACAATGTAAAGTGGAGCTTTTAACTCGAGATATACCTATATACTTATAAGAGCTTCAAAATGGACAGTTATTTTGAGCTTCATCTCCAATACTTTGACCAAATATCGAACTAGCTAAATGGAGTACTTGAAAGGAAGCTCCTGCGATTCAGACTATTTCCTTTGAGCTGGAAATCTACGAATTTCTCAGCCTACATGTTGCTTAACAAATATACAGAGGCAAGTCAATTATATTTCTCATTCAAGCATTCAAGAGATCTTGAGAGGTTTTTGTACTGAATTTTAATAGCAAAATTCTGGACCAATTTGGAACTAGGTTCTATTTGAACTGGGGCATTTTGTTGATTCATACCCTTTTCCACAAAATACCATTTCTCATTATGAAAAAGGAGCTTGCATATTGAAATGGAGAGAGAAATGCATTCCTTTGTGAACGAGGGGCCTGGGTTCCAGTATGCTAATGAGTACTATATAAGAAGTGTTAGGAGATTGTGAGTTTCAGTGTGGTCCAAGTTCTTAGAACCGGATTTAATTTTGTAGCTTGTTTTACTATAGTTCTTTGATTTGAGATCATGTCTCATTTATTATTATGATTGCTTTGAATGTATTTAAGGTAATTCATCTGAATTACACTGTGCATCTTTTCTGTGCATAATAAAAAATGTCATGCCATTATTCAAGATGGCGGCTGTAAGTGAAAAACATAAGTCACATACTGGTTCAAAACTTTGGGAAATTTTTATACTCCATCTTCACATTTCCATTAAGTCAAAAGGCAAACTGGCAAGCAGGTCAATGTCATTCTTGGCACACATGGAATGGTTCATACTCCTTCCCACAGAAATGACTTTTTCTCACAAGTTGGTTCAAAACTTTGTGGGATTTTCAAACTCCATCTTCACATTTCCATAAAGTCAAAAGTGAATTTTGTTTAATAACTGTATGGTAATGATGGTTTATTGTCATTGTAGGTATCAAAGGAATGTTATGTTTTTGTGGGATTAGGTAAGTAGAAACATGCATCTACAAAATGACTTTAGAAACATATATATATAGTTGTCTTGATGCCTATGATTAGAAAAGCAACCTGATTGTATTCATACTTGGAAAGCGATGGGTGGATTTTGTTGCTCGATACTTGATGTCAGAAAAGCCTTTCCTCAAGGATATGTCTGTTAAAACTTGTTAAAGTTTTGGCAGATGCAGATCCCAAGGGTAGTTTCTCTGGCAGTGAGTTTCAAATGACTGAGTTTATTCATGGTTCTCTATGGATGGATTATTGGTGAAGATAAAAACTCCCGAGATGAGGCTGATGACACTATATTATTGTTAACACGCTCATTTCAAACTCTCATTTTGTGATTGCCTGAAGGCCTTTTTTTCTGTTTGTCAGAAATAATTGAAATTTATAGTACTGCTCTCAAGTAACATAACATGTTTTCACAAATATGAGTGGCGAGTTCCACTTGTGATTGGCCAGCCTTTGATTTTAGAGTATTCCTGAAATGAAAAGGAACCTTATTTATTTATGGAAGGAATCGGTAGATTCTGTTATGTGATACTTGATACCAGAAAAGCCTTTCCTAAAGAAAGAGCACATAGTAAGCATAACTACTTGCAGGCAGGTCAATGTCATCCTTGCCACACACAGCATGGTTCATACTCCTTCCTATAGAAATGACTTTTTCTCACAAGTTGGCTCAAAACTTTGTGGGATTTTCAAACTCCATGTTCACATTTCCATAAAGTCAAAAGTGAATTTTGTTCACCAACTGTGTGACTACCATTTGTGGTCATGTGATTTTCAGTCACGTGATATATTTGAGCACGAGGTGTTTAAGCTGTACTAGGTTGTACGATCGAGTAATGGATCGAAGAGATCACAGATAATTCGTTGAGTTAAGAGCCATACAGTCCGGTAAGGATACAGTCATTAGTTTTATTAATTGTAAACCGATGTAACATCAGAAATTGTAATAATTTTGTGTAGAAAACCGCTATGTCTACGGCCGCCGCCGCCTCGACTATCATCGACATCGACAAGAAGCAGTAGTTGTTGTGTTCATGGAAATAAAGATATGTGTGTTTTTATGGCGTGTTTTTGGTCCCAAGTTAGCTCAACGATGACTCCTATGGAGGAGTAATAGTTTTCGGACTCTGGTCGAGGTTGTGCTTCGTGTGGTACGGAGAAAATCTCTGAAAATGTCTGTGAAATCGTGTCCTGAGGATGGACAAACTTCGATGGCGGTCACCGAAGAAGACGATGTTTACAGTGAAATAACTCCAAGGGGAGTCAGAAGAAGAACAGTCAGAACATTCACGGGTGTGAAAGAAGAATTGCTTAATAGTTTAACCAAGTCCAGAGGTGGATTTGTGGCTTCAATGACAAGATTTCAACGAGAAATCCAGGCGTCAATTGAAAACGATGGTGAGTTGAGTGACGTAGAAATGAAATTGACAACATACAACAACGTTTGGATCAAATATGTTAATGTGCACGAAAGGATCCTGCAATTACTAGATTCTGAGGAAGAAAAGTTGAAGGCTTGTTCACATTATGAGGATCAGAGAAACAAAAGGATGAATTTGGAGTTGTTAGTGTCATCGTGGCGTAGAATAACGAACGATAGACTTGAAAGGAGCGTAATTACCAGTGTAAATAAAACACAATTATCTCGTCGGAGCAGTAAATATTCGAAACCAAATTCAAAATTGTCGACGTTATCTCAAAGAAAGGAGTCGCTGGCGTTAGCTGAGCTAAAGGTTCGTCAAATTAGTAGAAGACAGGAATTATCACGGAAGAGGAGTGAATTACAATTTGAAGAGGAAATTATGAACGCGGAGATGGAATTGGAGGAAGCTAGAACTCGTTTAAAGGTGTGTGAGGATAACAGTGCAGAAGCTGATAGTGAATCGTCACAGGATTTAGATGGTATGGACGAATATTTTAATGATGCTATCAAACTGTTATTATCAAAGGATAATAATGATGACCGTGATAAACTGTTATTATCAAAGGATAATAATGATGACCATGATATTGTACCAAATGAAAATGTAGATAATGATAAAACGAAAGACGATTATGTGGGATTGAATATCAATGATAATGCGACTATAACTGTACCTAATGTTACTATGACATCTACACCAATTTGTGCATCTTCTGGTGATAATAGTGCTCAAATGAGTTCATTAATACAAGTTAAAACCACTGACACACTGCATCCTGGTATGTCATCGACAGCAGTGTTATCTACAAGTTCCACCTTTCAAAGTTTGTCATCTATGTACGCATCGCCTACTTATACAACTCCAACAGTTTCTAAAGATGTATGTGTAACAACAACAATGCCTACTATATCATCAGTGCTCAGTGACCGACCTAAAGTTGTTAATCCAAGTGTGTCTGTATATTCATCAGTTATAACCACATCTGATAATTCTGAAAGTAACATTTCACCCAACTGCTCAGTGTCAGCAGCTCCATTGAACGTTTGTCTTTCAAAGACAAAATTAAACAGCGAGTCTTTATCAGTTTTGCAAGACCCACCCAAGTTTGTTAACAGTTCAAATACGTCCACGCCAGCAATACCTGGATGTGACACTTCTCAAAGTGTTACACAGTCTGTGTGTTCTGTTCCTTCAAGTGTATCATGTGAAACAAGTATTAACAGCTTCACATACCCATCAGCAAAGCCATCTGTTTCTAGTGAACAGAGTGAGCTATGTAGTAAGAAGCCCTTGGAAAAAACAACTCTGATAGATGAGTATAACCCAAGTGAGCAGATAGTTAAAGCACTGACACAAGTGGTTAACACCCCCAAGATTGAGTACCTTCATTTCGATGGAGATCCCACGAGATACATTTCCTTTATACATAACTTCGAGACGTGTTTAGAGAGGGACATTGTTGAGGATTCAAGAAAGCTGCAATTATTGATACAGCACTGTACTGGCAAAGCTCGAGAGGCAATTGAAAGTTGTGTAAACCTGCCAGAGGATATAGCTTATCAAACTGCTAAAGAAACATTGAAAGAAAACTTTGGTAAACCGTATGTGATTGCTAAAGTCTACTTACAGAAGTTAGAGAGTCTTCCAGCGATAAAGAAGTTCGATGGTCCTACATTGTTAGCCTTTGCTCGACAGCTTACTGAAGCTGAAAGAACATTACGTGGAATGGGAACTGAATATGTCAGTGACATAGATCATGTGAACACTCTGAGGATGCTTAATAAGAAACTACCACTGTTCCTGCGGTCAAGGTGGACCGAAACGGCTGGAAAGATTATCGAATCAGGAAAAAGACCTAGGTTTGTTGATTTCTTGAACTTTGTTAAAGAGAGAGCCAAGCTTGTTAATAATGAGTTTGGTGAAGACCTAAATGTGACCGTTTCCAAGGAAAGGGGTAAGGACAAACCAAGACGAGAAGGCCACGCCCAAAGGGTAACAACGTTTGTTACTAGTCTGAATTCCAACCAAACCAGGAACAACACAAAGTCCCAGAAGAGAAGATGTTTTCAATGTTCTGATGAGCACAACATATGGAAATGCGACGCATTTAAAGAACTAACGTACAAACAGAAGAAAGACGTAGTCAGAAAACACAGACTTTGTATGCGGTGTCTTGGTGAAGGACATTTCATGAATGACTGTAGTAAAACCGAATTCAAGTGCCAAAAAGAGGGATGTAAAGAGCTTCACCATACACTTCTGCATCCACCATGTAATGGACAAGACACAAGTTCTACCAGTCCAAGTAATGATCAGACAACCAAACAAAATACAGTATACAGTGGTGTTATATCTGCGGCAACTGGGGCCGGTGACAAACGAGTATGTCTTGGAGTGATTCCAGTTAAAGTGCAAGCAAGGGATGGCAGTAAATGTGTTTCGACTTATGCATTGTTAGACAGTGGCTCAGAGGTGACTTTGTGTCACGAGAAATTGTGTGAAGAACTGAATCTCGAAGGTAACAAGATTGAATATACGCTGTCTGGAATAACAGGATCAACAAAGGTGAAAAGTAAGACAGTTGACATTACGGTTATGTCAATGGATGATAATTTTACTGTTGAACTTGACAATGTGCGAACTGTGAAAGAAATGCCAATCTCTTCTTGTTGCATCGTGAGATCTAAAGATTTAAAAGGATGGCCTCACTTAAGCGAAGTAAACATTTGTGAATTGGAGAACAAGGAAGTTATGTTGCTGATTGGCGCGAAAGAAAACCCTGGATTGTTCGTACCAGTAGAAACAAGGATGCGAGAATACAACGAGCCGGTAGCCATACGATACAACTTAGGCTGGACGGTGATTGGACCGGTTGGAGGAAATAAAGCCGACTGCAAGTGCTCAGTTAATTACGTGCGCACCGTGGAATTATTTACAGACACAGAGACGACCGACACTTTGAATAAAGAAGATGTTGAAACAAAGCAACAGATGCTAGATGAAGATCTAGAACAGCAGCTACAACGTTTATGGAAAACGGACTTCACCGATTCTGTTGTTAACGGTAAAACTACTAACTCCGTGGAAGATAAGAGAGCTTTGGAGTACATGGAAAAAACGTTAGTTAAAGTTGACGGTCACTACCAAGTGGGAATGCCATGGCGGAACGACCCTCCACGATTACCAAACAACAAAGCGATGGCGTTAAGAAGATGTGCGCTATTGAAGAAACGACTCATGAGAGATGAAGATCTATTCAGGAAATACAAAACCGCAATGGGTGATTACATCTTGCAGGGTCATGCGGAAAGGGTGCCAGACAAAGACTTAACTACAACAACAACGTGGTACTTACCGCATCATCCGGTGGTACACCCATTGAAACCAGAAAAGGTCCGCATCGTATTCGACTGTGCTGCGAAGTTTGCCGGGACTTCCTTGAATCAAGAGCTGTTACAAGGACCCGATTTGACGAACCAGTTAACTGGTGTATTAACACGCTTTAGACAAGATCGCGTTGGGATCGTCGCGGACGTAGAAGGCATGTTCCATCAGGTTTTGGTGGCACCAAGGGATTGTGATGTACTCAGATTTCTGTGGTGGAGAGATGGGGACTTGTCAAATGAGTTAGAAGATTACAGAATGGTAAAGCACGTGTTTGGAGCGACATCCTCGCCAAGCATAGCGAACCTTTGTCTACGAAAGACTGCAGAGCTTGACAATGAAGGTATTGATTGTGAGGTAACAGAAACCGTCAAGACGAATATGTACGTGGATGACCTAATGAAGTCTACCGACTCTTCGGAGAAGGCGATTACCTTAACAAAACAGTTGTGTGACTTGTTGTCGAGAGGTGGCTTTCGACTGACTAAATGGTATAGTAATGACAGAGCCGTCTTGGCGTCTATACCTGAGAGCGAAAGAGCGAAGTCTGTCGTCGATTTGGACATCGAAAGATTACCTACCCAGAGTGCGTTGGGATTAAAGTGGAATACAGAGGACGACAAGTTCGTGTGGAATGTATCAGACGGAGCATTGCGAGCGATAAAAGAGAAGCCATTTACTCGCCGAGGAGTGGTATCCGTCGCCTACTCTTTATTTGATCCACTCGGGTTTATAGCGCCCTTCATTATGAAAGCTAAGTTAATGTTACAGATGTTAAGTCGAAAGGGTCTACGTTGGGACGAAACCATGAAAGAAGAAGATAGCAAGATGTGGATACGTTGGCAGGAAGATTTGCCTAAGCTTCGTGAAGTTCAAGTGGAGCGTTGTTTTCAGCCCGAAGGATTCGGTCAAGTAAAGAACACTGAACTGCATTTATTCTCCGACGCTTCACGCGTTGGTTATTCAGCTGTAGCATACTTACGCCTCGAGAACCACGAAGGCAGAGTGTATTGTAGTATGGTGATGGGAAAGGCTAGAGTAGCCCCCTTACGTGAAATATCTATCCCAAGATTAGAACTGACTGCAGCGGTCATTTCTGTGAAGCTGAGCAAAGTTATCCAGGAGCAATTGGAATGGAAAGTTCAACGTGTCGTCTATTGGACAGATTCGACTTCTGTATTAAAGTGCATCAATAACACAACAAAGCGGTTCCATACGTTCGAGTCCAACCGACTCACTATTATACACGATGGGTCAACACCTTCACAGTGGAGACACGTTAACAGAGAGGTAAATCCTGCTGATGATGGGTCAAAGGGATTAAGAATGGCTGACATGTTGAAGAGTGATCGTTGGTGCAGAGGACCACAGTTTTTATGGAAGGATGAAAGCTTTTGGCCAAAGATGATATTAATCCCGGTGATGACAGATGATGATGAAGAAGTGAGAAAAGAATGTCAGATTTATGCCTCTTCTACACAGAGGAGCATCTTAGATGATCTCATCGTGTCCTATTCTTCCTGGTGGAGCCTGAGAAAGGCAGTAGCGTGGTTGCTGAGATATAAAATGTTCTTACGAGACAAGGTTCGCAGAAGAAAATCAATTTCTGAAAGAAAACAGAATCAGCTGAATCGAGGAATGCTCACAGTCCATGAAATCAACGAAGCAGAAAGGGTTATTCTTATCCATGTTCAAGTGACGGAATTTCCAGAAGCTGTGAAGACGATTACTTCAAAGAAAGGCGAGGATGAAAGACACATCAAGAAAGGTCTGAGAGACGTTGGTGCCTCTGTCTACAAGCTGAATCCCATTATAAGGAACGGAGTGCTGAGAGTTGGGGGACGTTTATCAAATGCAAGTCTTAGTGATGAGTCTAAGCATCCGACAATACTTCCATACAAGCATCATGTAACAGATTTGATCATAAAACACCATCACGCAAGCATGGGACATATGGGACAAGAATCGGTTTTATTTTGCGAAGAAAGTACTGGATCGTGAAAGGTCGATCAGCGGTCAGACGAGTAATCGGAAAGTGTGTCAACTGTCAAAGACAAAGTGCCCGGCCTGGACAGCAGTTGATGGCGGACTTACCTCGAGATAGGATAACGCCAAACCAGCCACCGTTTGCCTACGTTGGCGTGGATTATTTCGGACCCTTTGAAGTAAAACAAGGACGATCTCGTGTGAAAAGATACGGTTGTCTCTTCACATGTTTGAATACGCGTGCGGTCCACATAGAAATAGCACATTCTTTAGATACCAGCTCGATGATAAACGCCCTCAGAAGATTTATCAGTCTTCGAGGATACCCAGAAGAAATAAGGAGCGATCAAGGTACCAATTTTGTAAGCGCTGATAAAGAGCTTAAAGAGGCTTTGAAAGAACTAGATCAAACAAAGTTGAATAGCTACTGTGCCCTTAAAGAAATACAATGGAACTTCAATCCACCAAGCTCAAGCCACATGGGCGGGGCATGGGAGCGAATGATTCGCTCCGTGCGACGAATTCTGAAATCCATTATGAGAGAGCAGCTGGTTAATGATGAAGTTTTGTCAACCGTCATGGCAGAAGTGGTTTACATTCTGAATTCAAGACCTCTTACGCGTAATAGTGACAGCCCACTAGATGATCTACCCTTGACGCCGAATCATTTATTGCATCTAAGACCAAGTCCCAGTTTACCACCTGGCATATTTTCTAAGGATGATAGTTATGTAAAACGTTCGTGGAGACAAGCACAATACCTTGCCAGTATTTTTTGGCGTCGCTGGACAAAGGAGTATGTTCCAACCTTGCTAGAGAGAAAGAAGTGGAATCTACCCAAAAGAAACTTACAAGTAGGAGACCTGGTGCTTTTAGCGGATGAAACGTATCCAAGAGGAGAATGGCCATTAGCGAAAGTGCTGGAAGTTACGTTGAGCAAAGATGGTTATGTACGTTCGGCCAAGGTCAAGACGAGTTCAACCGTCGCTACTCGAGTTCGACGACAGCGCAAGGGTGAATGGAAAGCAAGCACTACAATACTGACAAGGCCAGTAACAAAGCTATGCCTACTGGAGATGGACTGAAAGAGACAATACGTGTGTAATCTAAGTATTGACATTGTTATAGAGACATTTGTGCAAAAATGGTAGCTTTAGTTGTTAGTTGTAAATGATCGTTGTAACTTTCATTTAGGGGCCGGTGTGACTACCATTTGTGGTCATGTGATTTTCAGTCACGTGATATATTTGAGCACGAGGTGTTTAAGCTGTACTAGGTTGTACGATCGAGTAATGGATCGAAGAGATCACAGATAATTCGTTGAGTTAAGAGCCATACAGTCCGGTAAGGATACAGTCATTAGTTTTATTAATTGTAAACCGATGTAACATCAGAAATTGTAATAATTTTGTGTAGAAAACCGCTATGTCTACGGCCGCCGCCGCCTCGACTATCATCGACATCGACAAGAAGCAGTAGTTGTTGTGTTCATGGAAATAAAGATATGTGTGTTTTTATGGCGTGTTTTTGGTCCCAAGTTAGCTCAACGATGACTCCTATGGAGGAGTAATAAACTGTATGGTAATGATGGTTTATTGTCATTGTAGGTATCAAAGCAATGTTATGTTTTTGTGGGATTTGGTAAGTAGAAACATGCATCTACAAAATGACTTTAGAAACATATATAGTTGTCTTGATGCCCATGATTAGAAAAGCAACCTGATTGTATTCATACTTGGAAAGCGATGGGTGGATTTTGTTGCTCGATGCTTGATGTCAGAAAAGCCTTTCCTCAAGGATATGTCTGTTAAAACTTGTTAAAGTTTTGGCAGATGCAGATCCCAAGGGTAGTTTCTCTGGCAGTGAGTTTCAAATGACTGAATTTATTCATGGTTCTCTATGGATGAATTATTGGTGAAGATAAAAACTCCCGAGATGAGGCTGATGACACTATATTATTGTTAACACGCTCATTTCAAACTCTCATTTTGTCATTGCCTGAAGGCCTTTTTTTCCGTTTCTCAGAAATAAGTGAAATTTATAGTACTGCTCTCAAGTAACATAACATGTTTTCACAAATATGAGTGGCGAGTATCACTTGTGATATGTGAGCCTTTGATTTTAGATTATTCGTGAAATGAAAAGGAACCTGATTTATTCATATATTATTATTTATTTATGTATGTATTTTATGTTTAGTCCAGGACCTCTCTGAAAATCACTTCTGTGAGAGAGTGTTCCTGGAGCAATTTATTTTTTGCAATAAAGATTATTATCATCATATATGTGACCCTCCATGAGAAAATGTACACTAATGCTTTTCCGTTAGTAACACTTTACCGTTACTAAGCATTATAACGGCTTACAGACTGTTAGCGTTCTTCAGAAAACCGTTAGTCATCCAAGCGAGACCGTTGGCATGTTTATGCAAACCGTTAGTGATCTAAGTGAAAGTTAGAAACAGCCTAGTAAAGCGTTAGCCGTTAGAGAAAAGGTGTTAGCTGTTGGAGAAAAAGCATTAGGCATTAGTGGAAAAGCGTTAGCCGTTAGAGAAAAAGTGTTAGGTGATGTTTGGTGTGAAACCTCTTTAATATGACAAACCTCAAAACTGATTTCATTTATTTTGCTGATTAATCTAATCCTTAAATCAGTCGAACACTAAGTTGAATCACTGCAAATAAATCTAACTGTAGCAGTGTACACAATAGCTGACTTTTTGCTACCTTTATCAGAGTTCACTACTGTTTTCAAACTTTTCGAAGAAAATAATGTCCTTTGGTCGATCTATAGCATTCATTATCTGGAAATAAATTATGACCTGGATAAAGCCACACTAAATTTTCCAAATGTCACACACTGAAACTTGATATCTTGTGTAAATTGCCCTTGTCTCGAAATCAATTAGCAGGTTTGATGATAATCTATTAGCAAAATAACGACGTGCAAATTCAACTACAATCCAGATCTAGTCCAGATAGTATGATCGCTCCACAATTGAAGAGACTGCTTCACCGAATCAACAAAAATTAGTCAAAGCTGAAGTTTAATATACAAAGGAATTTCTACTATTATTCCCATTCGAGACTGCCGTAGCATGCCGATCGATTGTAGGTGCTTCATAAACCTAAACCTTAATACATTTACTTCATTTTACCGAGCGCCCTAACCACAAGGCCATCCCCAGGGCAACATCCAGGTGCTTGAAAAAGTAAGATAATGATTGAGATCTAGGATCCAACAGTGTTAGTCGTTAGAGAAAAAGCGTTAGCTGTTAGAGAAAAAGCGTTAGCCATTAGAGAACTAGACGCTCTATGAGCGTGAAGTCAGGCAAGCTAAAAATATCGTGCTCACATTATGACGTCATGTTATGATAAGCTTTGAGTTGCTTTCAGTAATGAAACCCCCTTTGTGGATTTTTCTGTGCCCGCTTTATTAAATCGTTGTTAATCCCATTTTGGTATGGTCATGCGATGTACGCTGTCTTACTATTTATCCATTGCATATATTTGATATTCTGCTTGTGTGGGTTTTATTTCAAGAACCATTGCAATGCTTGTTATATAGAAAAAATTGTTTGACGTTCTAGGTTATCAAAAAGTGAGATTCAAAATAGTAGTGATTTTTTTTGCTGAAAGTAAAGTGCTGTGATCTGAAGGAGATGGTGATACTGTCACTCTCCATCGTCGGGAACCCTGTCCTTATTATTTGAACAGGAATCCCAGTGAGAATAGAGCTACGATGAGCAAGCCCTTGTCTACGTAAAATTTTATCAAGTTTCCTCTAATTTTTAACCAAAGTAAAAAAGGTCGATAGAAGAAGATAGGTGAATATATTTATAAAAATAGATGAAAATAATCCATAATCTATGATCATTAGTGATTTCTTTGTGATCAACTTGATCTAGTGTGAATCTAGTAAGAACTTGTTTGACTTTGCTATCTTTGCTAGAACTTTTGCTCAGGTGGATCGCGAAACAACCCATTTCGAAATGTACGCTCATCGCCATCTTTTGGTGTGGGTCTATCGCGATCTGCGTGTGCATTTGTGTGTAATGTGAGCATCTTAGTATAGAGTTTCTTCGGCATCTTAGTCGTGTTCTTTCAGTTGAAGCTATCGAAACAGCGTAGTGCAAACACGTTTCTTCTACGACAACGAAAGGTATTATGGTTTACTCGAACACGTGACATTTTATCTGACTGTGACCTCCCCTGCCGGGCTCAGTCGACCCCACAAGGAACGCCTGGCTATCAAAGCTCGACACGACAGATACATAGAACAAACGGTAGAGCTAAAGTCGGGCATGCCTACGGCTGCCCGACTAAAAAGCGTTAGCCGTTAGTAGAAAAGCGTTAGCTGTTAGAGAAAAAGCGTTAGAAATGCTTTGGTAAAGCATTAGTCTAAAACGCAAAACCGTTAGCTCATTAAGCCAAAGCGTTAGTCATTGAAGCGAAACTGTTAGGTGCCAAAGCCAAACTGTTAGCAAAACCATTAGACACCATTGGAGGCCGTTAGAAATGGTGCTCTAACAGAAAAGCGTTAGTGTACGTTTTCTTGTGGAGCGTCACATGGAAGGAATGGGTGGATTTTGTTGTGTGATACTTGATACCAGAAAAGCCTTTCTAGCTTTTTCTCTAAAGAAAGAGCGCATAGTAAGCATAACTACTTGCAGGCAGGTCAATGTCATCCTTGGCACAAACAGCATGGTTCATACTCCTTCTTACAGAAATGACTTTTTCTCACAAGTTGGCTCTCAAAACTTTGTGGGATTTTCAAACTCCATCTTCACATTTCCATAAAGTCAAAAGTGAATTTTGTTTAATAACTGTATGGTAATGATGGTTTATTGTCATTGTAGGTATCAAAGGAATGTTATGTTTTTGTGGGATTTGGTAAGTAGAAACATGCATCTACAAAAATGACTTTAGAAACATATATAGTTGTCTTGATGCCCATGATTAGAAAAGCAACCTGATTGTATTCATACTTGGAAAGCCATGGGTGGATTTTGTTGCTCGATACTTGATGTCAGAAAAGCCTTTCCTCAAGGATATGTCTGTTAAAGCTTCTTAAAGTTTTAGCAGATGCAAATCCCAAGGGTAGTTTCTCTGGCAGTGAGTTTCAAATGACTGAATTTATTCATGGTTCTCTATGGATGAATTATTGGTGAAGATAAAAACTCCCGAGATGAGGCTGATGACACTATATTATTAACACACTCATTTCAAACTCTCATTTTGTGATTGCCTGAAGGCCTTTTTTCTGTTTTTCAGAAATAAGTGAATTTACAATAATGTAGTCTCTGTTCACAAGTAGGAGTGGTGAGTATCGCTTGTGACTTGCAAGTATTTAATAATAATAACAATAATAATTTACAGTTGTTATCGATAACACGTAGAGGTTGGCTAAAAATCTCGAGATTGACTTTTGATTTTGCCAGACATCAATCATCTGTATTGCTATGGCAACTAAGCTGTAACTCTGCCCTCTTGCCAAGTTGCTCTTCAGTTTGTTAAAATTCAAATCCCTCAAAGTTAAAGATCACATATTTCCCTTTTTTCAAAGAAATGGCTCAAAAAACTGAAGGGCAGTGAAATGTAGTCTCCATCAGAGGCATGCAGAGATAAATGCACTCACAAAGTCAACAAAATTTTGCCAAATACGTATGTATCATTAGCTGGAAACCAGCAGGAGCGATATTGTTGTAGATAACAGCTAATTATCTTATTAGCGTCCTAACATCTATTTATAGTTATAATGAAGTATATTCACTCTGTCGAATTGTCTATGCATGAATTTCGTCGTGGCACTATTACTTAGAACCAAAAGACTTTGCAGTCAGTAGCTAAATGAAAGAAGAATTTCAATTAGATTTATTCGATCCATTCGGTTGTCAATACAATCACTCGCTTTACGCATGCAGTTCGAGGTATTGCAATCTTCTCCTTTTTTGTAAAGAGTTTAAAGTGCAACTGAACCCTTGCTTCAAATTAATAGTATCCATTCCATACTATGTGTATATATGGCTGGAACAACATTTCTTGGTTTGAGCATGATGCTGGTGAGTTATGGCGGTTTAAACTTGCCATATGCTAATTCGATGACGTCTACTAAGGAATCATTTAATATACAAAAAGGCCTTTGGTGTAAATGAAACATCTCTTCAACACATCACACTTTTATTTTATTTATATATAAAAAATTTCTTGAGCGTTTTCTTGAATATCAGTAATGTACTCACGACATCTTATTTACTGTCAGAAAACGCTAATGAACAACACTTACACTAAGTCAAGTCTTTTTCGCCATGTGCTCTGAAAAAGCCACTGCAAGGTCCACTGGGATACCACAGGGAACCCATACAAAATTTAATAATCTTCCAAACATCCTCCCCTTCCTGATGTGAGACATGTAACAAATGTATATATAAATGTCAATCATAGTTTCTTCTCAATGGGGCACAGCTTCACTACTGGCCTCTTCAAAACTGTGTCCTTTAGCTTAACATCAGCTGTGCAAACATGACCATCAGCTCCAGCATAGGTCTTGATGATACGCCCTAAAGGCCACTTTCCTCGAGGAGTGTCTGGTTGTAGTACAAGTACCAAATCACCGACCTTCATATCATCTTGAACCTTCGCCCATTTTCCTCGGGGGCTCAATGCTGGTAGCCATTCTCTTAGCCATCTGTTCCAGAAATGCCTGATCAATTCTTGCACTCTACGCCACCTCTTTCTCAGGTTAAAATCTGTGCTATCTACTGTATCTGGTGCAAATTGGCCACCAACCTGGCCATGATCTGCAGCTACACGTACCATTCGCAGCCAACTTGAGTAGCATTTTGGATTGAGGTGGTCATCCTCCTTCAGAACTGTAAGGTAAACACACTCTGCTTGCTCTTCATCACAAACCTGGTACTGCTTCTTTGTTTCTACAATGGATAATGGTGACTTGGGAATTGGAAGATTGAGAGCTGGCCAACCCTCCTCTGGCTGCTTTAGATACTCTGGGCCTTCCCACCAAACCTCATCATCTACCAGAGATTCTGCTGAGCTCCCTCTGCTTAGCTTGTCTGCTGGGTTGCTCTTGGTCGGAACATAGCGCCATTGACTTGGATCTGTTTTTGATTGAATCTGTCCGACTCTGTTAGCAACAAAAGGCTTAAATTGACGCGACTGGCCGCGAACCCAGTAAAGAACATCTAAGCTATCAGTCCAAAACACCACTTTGTTGATATCAATCTTACAAGTTAAACAAGTTGTCTCTGCGATAAGTAAGCCAACAATTGCTCCCATTAATTCTAGTCGAGGTATACTTGTTGCTTTCAAAGGTGCTACTTTTGCTCTTGAGGTGACAAATCGAACAGTTACAGATCCTGATTGATAATGATGGACTAGATAAGCAACGGCACCATAGGCTGCTTCAGAAGCATCGCTAAACACATGTAGCTGCGAATCAATGACAGTTCCTTCTTTTCTTAATGCTCTAGGGACCTTAATATCACTCAGCTGTGACAGTTCCTCAAACCATGCAGATGCTTTACGATTTAATCTTCAGGTAAATCTTGATCCCATGTTATATCAGCTATCCACATCTCTTGGAGTATCATCCGAGCTCTCACTGTGTACGGTGAGAGAAATCCTAGTGTATCAAACAGTGTTGCTGTGCGACTTAAAAATCTTCTCTTGGTTAGCTGTAAATCCCTTGGAGGATTAACTACAAAGGTGAATTGATCTGGCTCAGATGACCATGAGACTCCAAGAGTCTTAACGACAGGCATGGCATCAGATTCTAAGTCTAAACTTGACACACGGTCTTCTTTAGGTATTGCCTCTAGAACCTCAGCCTTATTCGATAGCCACTTCTTTGGGGTCATTCCTGCTTTACCATACAATGACTTGAGCTCCTCATACAACTTGATAGCTTCATCAACTGTGTCCACCGAGTCCATGCTATCATCCATGTAGGTACTTTCACAAACAGTCTCCGCAGCTCTAGGAAACTCATGTTTATTTACTGACGCATTGTGCTGGTTAACAAACTGAGCCAAGTGAGGCGAAGCGTTGACCCCAAAAACCACTCGGGTAAACTGATAAATTGTTGGCTTTTTGCTATTGTCCATCTCTCGCCACAAAAATCTATGAACCGATTGATCTGATGGTTTCATGTGAACTTGCAAATACATCTCTGTAATGTCACACACCAGAGCTACAGGAGATCGCCTGAATCTTGTAAGTACATGTGTTAGATCATTTTGTAGTTTTGGACCCTGTTGAATAACATCATTAAGAGACACTCCTTTGAAACGTGCTGAGGCATCAAATACTGGTCGTACTTTTGTAGTGGCCTTGTCCATGCGCACCACAGGAAAGTGAGGGAGGTACCAGACCTTATCTGCTTGATCATACTTGTCATCTATTTCCTTGATGTAGCCTTTTTCCTTATATTTATCAAATACAGTCTGATATGCCTTTGCTACATCTGGTTGTTTATTCAGTTTCTTTTCTATGCTTTCCAGACGGGACAACGCATTAGAATAATTGTTGCTTAGTGTGTCAGAGTTCGATTTCCATGGCGAGCCAACCATGTAGCCATTCGGGACTTCACTCAGTGCAGCTTTCACCTTCCGTTCAGCTTCCTTGTCGTCATCACTCATCAATGAAATCGATGGTAACTGTTCTGCCTCCCACATTTGCTTGACTAAAACATTCAATTCCATGTCTTTCTGGGTGAAGTAAGTCACATTCGCAATGTCACCATTCACGAATGTTTGAGGAGGTTGAATACAATGTTGAATACATTGGTCCATCCCAATGGTGTCAGCCATGCAATTGGTTCACCAGGGTGACCACGAATTTCCTTTATTGCGCAGTGGAGATCAGAGAGATCAAGACCAATTAACATATCAACAATGGGATGTTTACCCTTAACTGGGAAGTTGACATCCTTCAGATGAGACCATTTGTGCTTTTCCTGAGACCAATCAATTGCCTGCAGGTTGCAAGTCACGCGATTTGTTGTATGAACAGTTACTTGTTCCTTTATTTGACCATCGCAACTCTCAAGCTCACAACTCATTATGCTGCTCTTAATACTTGTACGAGTGTTGTTTAATACATGTACAGATAATGATACTTCCTCTCCTTTTAAGTTTAGGTAGTTAGCAACATCCTCGTTTAAGTATGACCTTGTGCTCGCATCATCGAGAAGTGCATTTATGCGGATGCTTCTTCCTCCATTTTTCAATAGTACTGGAACAGTTCTCAAAGTCAAATATTCAGGGGATGAAGTTGAGTTTTTAGCTGAAGATAGACTTGGCGTAGCATAGGTCTTGGGTTGGCTTCTCTCCCCTTCCGTGGGGTTTGTAGTTGGATACAACTTCTCTGCTCTACCTGGCGATTGCTCCTCCTGAGGTTTACTCTCTTTCTGGTTCGTGTTCTCACTCCTATTCCGTACATTGTGAAGAAGACGATGATTTGATCGACAACCATTAATTTGACATTCGTCCACTTTCATTTGGGGAACTACCATGGTGCGTCCAGTGTTTTGATGAGGTTTCGCTTTTTCTGGTCCTAGCCCTTTAACAGTCTCCAGGGCTGTCATCCAGCTTTCCGCTTCTTCATTTACAAATCCATAAAGATTGTGAACTGTCCCTTCGATTCGTTTGTCTCTAAGCCAATCTTGGTACTTTACAACTAGCTGCTCGTTCAGTTTCCGTAGCAGCGAAACATAGAGGGATCCTGCTCCAAGTTCAGAGACTTGACCTGCTTCTGTCAGCTTAACGATAAGGGTGTCTAACAGCTCCGCAAACTGCTCGAGATCTCCTGCATTTCCTTCACGAACTCTTTTAAACTTCTCCAGTTCTTCAAGTCGAATACTTATTTCTCTTCTCCTTCCCCCATATTTGCGGGTCAATCGGTTAATCGCCACCTCGTAGGCTGTGGCAGAATCCTAAGTTTTGAACGGTGCGTAGAGCTTCTCCTTCAAGGCATCCATAAAGTCTCAACAATTTTTGCTCTGTAGGAACTCTTTCATGTTTTCCAATAGTCTGGTAAAACGCTGCAAACCAAGACTCAAAAGATCTCTTATCCCCTTTAAACGTTGGAACTGGTAGCCTCTGTAGCCCTTTTAATAAATCGTCAGTGTTATCATATCCTGTGATCGGTTTTTCCTTTTTTGTTTGGAAGAGTGCCCCTTTTGATGTACGTGGTTGAACATTAAGAGATCGCATGGCCTGTTCCAGTTCGCTGCTGACTGCTTGTGATCGTGGATCATTAATTACTTCCGTTGTTGCATTTGGCTTGTTTTTGCGCGAAAAAGCGAAGGTTCCAAAGGTTGGCTGAACGGGTTTTCCATGACCTGGAGTGATCGGCGTTGAGGACTTCGGAATACCAAGTTGATCATAAATCTCTTCCCTTTGCTTCTTCGCATCAGCCAATGAGTCCTCCAGACTCGCGATCAGGTTGTCTAGCTTTGCAGCTTGTCCTACTGGCGTTGTTCGAGCATTGCCGCTCGCGATCGATGAACGTGTTTTTCCTGCATGATTTCCTAGAATTCGTTCCACATACTCATTAAAGATCAATGTACACTCGTGGATATCCTTTCGAATGCGATCTCCTTCCGCTTTTAATCTTGCAATCTTGTCAACTTCTCCGTAAATTTTCCATTCTTCTTCCAAATCATTACAAATGCGAAAATACTCGTTGCCTTGCTCCACTAATCTGTCGAACAATTCTTTTGAATCATCAACTCCGATGTCTTCATCTTCAATCCCATTGATTAGATGATCCTTTACTTCGTAAATCGCTAGCTTCAGTGTATTTTTCCGGTCACGTAAACCCTTCATTTCGACGATGTAGAACTTGTTGCGTGCTCCTCGCTCTGATCGATAAACTGCATGTTTTCTTCATATAAAAACGTAAGAACTCACAAACGAACACATGGAATATCAAAGAATGTCTTGAACCTTGCTCTGCTACCAAAAAATGTACTCACGACATCTTATTTACTTTCAGAAAACTGAATGTTTTCTTCATATAAAAACGTAAGAACTCACAAACGAACACATGGAATATCAAAGAATGTCTTGAACCTTGCTCTGCTACCAAAAAATGTACTCACGACATCTTATTTACTTTCAGAAAACGCTAATGAACAACACTTACACTAAGTCAAGTCTTTTTCGCCATGTGCTCTGAAAAAGCCACTGCAAGGTCCACTGGGATACCACAGGGAACCCATACAAAATGTAATAATCTTCCAAACAAGTAAAAAGCACACTTCTAAAGCATAAACAAATATTGAAAATTCCTGGGTAGATGTCATCTAATTAGCATAAATCTTTGCTAACTCATGAGTATAGAGCTCAAAACCAAGAAATGTTGTTCCAGACATATAAACCTGTTTCAACAAACGTTGTCGGCAAAAGCCTACGCGACTCACCCGAAAGGAAGCATGGGTAAACGTTACTAAAGCTATAAAACAACACAAATATCCACACCATAATTCAACTTCAGCTTGCCATGATCTAAAACACCAAAGAGATTCATTTGCTGATGCTAAAATCGAGACCAATTCGAAAAAGAGAGGGAAATTTTGCAACTACCCATACTCCTTTTCGATCTAGTCGCGTAGTTGTGGCCTCTCATACGACAGCCTTTTTTGAAATAGGTATATACACATAGTGTTGAACGCATACTGTTAATTTGAAGCAAGGGTTCAGTTGCACTTTAAAAATGACTTCTCTATTTCGAGAAAAGAAAAATCTACAACTTTTATAAACTTGAATTGAAACTCAAAAGTTTTGAATTCTAGAGAAATAAACAAGTGGGAGGAGCTAAAACTTGGTTGCCATAGAAATACAGATGATTGATGTCCGGCAAAATACAACAGTTAAGCATGAGATTTGTAACGAACCTCTACGTGTTATCGATAACGGCTGTAAAGATTATCAATGCTTTTTACAATGATGAAAAAATTAAAGAAAAAGCCAGAAAAAAAATATAATAAAGTAGCAACCTGGTGTGCTCTGTACTCATGTACAGAGTACAGAAAACTGATAAATCCTAATGCACACCTGTTAAACATCCTTGGCGTTTCAAATGTCCCTCAAAACTTGAAAAAATACCTTGAACTTGATTTATCAGTGTTTTTCTCCGAGCATTTGTATCAAAAGGGCTCAGTTGGACTAAATTTCCATTCAGTGACTCCGAATCTGAATCTGCCGGCAGTGAATCCTCCTTCGCTTTTTGCAGCACAGCATGGTTTTGAAAATCTTTTTCCCCATAGAGCTCTTCTTCTGCATGACATCGATGACTTTTGTGGTAAATAAGCTAATCTACTTGAATATTTACTGAATAAAGATTAAAAATTGAACTGAAAATCCTTCGATAAAAAGTGCTGAGAGGAGCCAGTTTGAAGAAAAATTTCATCAGAAATGAAGTCGCTTCTGATTGGACGTATCGTCCTTTTTTCCTCAAATTTTAAGTCCAAAAAACCGACCTCGACTTATACACCGGGTCAACAAATGAACTAAAAAAATCGTCCTAAAATTACCTGAACAATTACAATAAGTTAAAATGTAGCCTTTTTCCATATTGGGAACCAAACGATATGTTTATTGAGGTTTTGTTGGCGAAAATTCATGTAATCTACGTTTAAAAATCAGCTTTACGATTATGAGACGTAAACGGCAGAATTACTCTCTGTTATGCACGAAAAATTTACACATCAAATAAAACATTCATACACTGTTTGTTTATAAAGTTGACCTTTTGTAAGAGAGGAAATAAAATCAGTCACATACTGCTTTTGTCAGGACTTTTATTACACTCAACTATTCAAAACAAAAGTCCGCCATGTTTTTTTTTTTATAATCAGATGTCTGTTGGTTCCAGTCCATACTCAAAGAAACAGGAAGACCAAAGTTTAATTAATAAAGCGTATGAAATTTTTACTTCTTACTGTTCTTCACTTCTTGCTATGATTATTCTTTAATTTTCAGTTTGTTTACAGCGACGCCAACCGATTAATGGTGTGAAGTTAATGGAACAATAAATCAGCTTGGTTACAAAGCATTCAAAATGGCAGCCTGATCGCGAACTACTCGCTTATGCTCGGAGTTTCGTTGTCAAATTTACACACATTTTCATGCAAATTGCGAGATTATGATTCAATTTTCAAGGCAGCACAACACTAAGAAAACTAGGGTCAACTTATACAAAGGATATACGAAAAAACTGGGATTTTTATTGAATTTTTGGGGGTCGACTTATACACCGAGTCGACTTGTACACGAGTAAATACGGTAAATGGAATTTTATTGAGTAAATCTCGGTATGTATATAATAAACTGTTTTTACACATAAGTCTGCTTTGTTATGGTTTCCCCAAGACAATGACATGATTGCTCAAGTCTAAAAAAACTATCCTTAGTATACAGTATTCCTAAATGAAATAATGAAAACATATTCAGTAATGTCTACATGTAATCTTATTTGACGTCAGTATAAGGAATTCCAATTTGATCATGACATGGAAGAGACACACATATGATTGTTTACAATGCATTGTAACTTTGTTTTATTTACTGTCCTTTTATCTGGACATTTTTGAGAATTTTTATGGAAACAAATAGTAAATAAAACTCAAATATTATAGTCACCATCTAATAGATTTTCTTAAAAAAGTATAGTTACATTTTTTTATTGACACATAATTTGTACATATGCTATATTTGTTAAATGAATCTAAATCAATGCAAGAAATAGTTATGAAGCTTTTCCAAAAAGAAACGGAACTGAGAAAGCTGTTTTTACACCAGCAGTTTTACTTTGTCATTTGTTAACCTTAGGGAGAGAAGGCAAAGGGGGGCTCAGGCTAGCTAGTCCCTTGTTTCCTCACAGTTCCTTGCAGTGCACAATTTTGTGCTATTTCATATGCTCTACATTTCACTAACAATTTTAATTGTAGTCTGCAATCTGACCTGGTTACCCCAAGACCAGAAAAGTACATTTGCTCATTTAGAAATTACATGTTTTCATGTACTTTCTCACTTAGTTTTACTACAGGACACTAGAGGTA
Organism: Telmatactis stephensoni; assembly: GCA_029948255.1. NCBI lineage: Eukaryota > Metazoa > Cnidaria > Anthozoa > Actiniaria > Isophelliidae > Telmatactis > Telmatactis stephensoni. The sequence continues at coordinate 98,159 of JALIZF010001174.1, forward strand.
CAGGCTACAACATAGATTTACCAATTAAATACTGAAGTTCTTCCAAAAATCAATTACAGCCATTTGCTAAAATTCTAAGACTCATCGAAATATCAGTATATCATGTGCATCAATTCGTATGTGTCCTCTAGAAATGTTTAAACAGTTTATTTTGTTGTTGTTATTTGTTTTCTTACTCGTGCCCAGGCCTTTAGGCCGGGACGAGTCAAAAAATGCCGTTTCGTGTTCAACGTCGGGTTTTTGCAAATGAGAGGGACTGGGACTAGGGACTGGGAACGATAATGCCATGAGGTCTCTCGGTAACTACTTCATGTGATCATTCGTTTTACTTTGTTCGATAAAGTGTGCTGTAGAATGGTATGTAGAACCATAATGTGAATTTCTACAAGAAGTAATTACCCGTCTCAGTTGATGTCCCCTCGATGAAAGTCAAGATGTGGAAGGTATTATTTGTCTTCTGTTTTTCCCTATTTACGCTCCAAATGCTTACAAATGCACACACTGTTCGCGGTAGATCTACACTAAAAGACGTCGAGCGTTTTCGGCATGGATTGTTCCGCGAACACATGAAAGCCATGAATATCTTGAAAGCCTTGAATAGCTTGAAAGCAGCCATGAAAGCCTTGATTAACAGTTTGTATAAGTTTACCGTGGAATTATTATATTATGCTATTTAATATGAAGACTTTACTTTATATTATTTGTGTTTTGATTGTTGTTAAATTTATTTTCAAACAAGTTTATATGTGCTGTTACTCTGCAACCTACAGAAGTTTATACATTGATGATTGTGATATATTTGAGAAAGCAACCCGAATTATCTGTCAATAATTGCGAGAAGAATTCGAAAGCAATCGAATTATGTATAAATGCTGATGACAACAATACATGTACAGAGCTTATATCAATAAAGAGCTGTAGATCTCGATATGCAAAGTTTATTTATTACAATAGTAGTATTAGATACAAATGCCATAGCGTTCGTGACCGTGAACCAAGCAGAATTCCAGTGAGACGACTTACACGTGCTTTACGTAAAAGCAGAAAAATAAGGAAGCTTATCAGAAGAAAATACATAGCAAAACATGTACCCAGATCATCAAAAATCCATCACATTCATGCATTCAGTCTTGGAAGTAAATTATACAGTGATGAAGACAAAAAGTGTATATGTAAACCAAGAAAAAACCCCGGGGGGCCGGGTGTACTCCCTATATTGATCGTCGTATTTTTTAGGGGTTGAAATCGCCGATTTGGTATTTTTTTTAGGGGTCATCAGAGAAAATTCAAGGTTTTTCAGAAAAGATGGTATTTTTTAGGGATACAAAATAAACGAGACGATTTTTTTTACTTACTGCCTTTTTATTAGAACACTTTTTGTTTGATTTTTTGGTATTTTTAGGGGTATTTTTGAGCTGTTAGGTATTTTTTAGGGTCGAAGATTTTGGCATTTCGGTATTTTTTAGGGTACGTTTTGGAGGTTTCCGACAATCATCCTTAGTGTTTTGACCCCAAAGAACCCCCCCGGGGAAAAAAACATACAAGCTTAATATGACAGAGAAATCATCTAATACAGCATTCAATAAAGCAAACAGTGCTAAGGCTTTAACACAAAAGACTCGAGCTTTTAATAGTTGTTTTAGTTTTAATCTACCCGTTTATAAAAATGTATATCTGTGTTTCTTATCGACTTATAGCACGTAATGAAAGTAGGTACCGGTATTTGCAATGATTCGTGGTAATTTTCCTTTTGCACCTCCCTTTATAGGTGGCACGAGTGAACGCCTATATGGCGTCTAGTTTCCTTTTTCAAACATCATTGAACCTGTTTTTGTTATTAATAATTGCCAAAGCAAATATAAGATCAGCATAAGCATATTTTTTTAAAAAAAGGAGGCTCTCTGCTTTTGATAAGTCTAATCTTTGCTATATAGATATTGTAAAAAAATCTTTTGTTATATAGATATTGTAAAAATTTTTTTTTTGTAAACTTATATGAATGGTGAATAAATAAATAAATGAATAAATAAAATAAATTATTTTAAAAAATCCATAGAATAAAGGTGATATCACAGCCTTGTTGGTAAAACTTTGTAGCAATTTTATAAAATAAAAACTCGAGTAATATGCAATGACTTTTCATGCCAAAGTTTGGAATGTGAAGAAGTGTGCAATTATGCCAAATAGAAAGTACATTGAAACATGTATGTTGATATTTCAGAATTTTTGCAAAAAGATGTATATCTCTTCATATCAAATAATGGAAAAAAATGTGTTATAAATTATTTTATGTGCGGTAGCAATGTGGAGATTGTATTGCCAGTCATTAATCATCATTTCTACAAGCCAGTGGGCAAGTGAAGCAATACCACCAGAGTGACTATGAGCACTTACTGCTATGACCATGCAAATCCAATATGGCAGATTTATCTGCACTTACAGCTGTTGTAATATTTAGTAACTGTCTGGGGTTCCTGTGGACCCTGATGTTTAGTTGGGACTCCCCAGATAACTGGGAAGCCATCTTGTTTTTTGTACTCGTGCAGTTTTACTAGTTGTTCATCTGTAGCTTGATTATCACGCGTTTCTAGAAAGATGAGTACATAGTTTTCCGTTGTGTTCAAGTTGAAACTACTACATGGTGTCAGAAGTGACTTTGAGAAAGCAAAGTTGAACAAGGCGACTGAGAATTATGGCGGAAAATGATACACACAGGACTCCTGGTCCACTGGTTATCGATGCCCAGGCAGCGGACAATTGGAGAAAATTCATCATGCAGTTTGGAATCTATCTAGTGGCAAAAGGGAAAGATGAAAAATCTGACAAGTTGAAGGTAAACCTGTTGCTAAACTGTGCTGGGCCGGATGCGATCGAAGAATATAGTCATTTTGTTTTCAACGAAGGAGAAAGCAAAGAATGTTATGCTGATGTGTGTAAAAAGTTCAAGGAACTTTGTGAGGGAGCTAGAAATGTAATCTATGAGCGTCTTGTATTTAATCAGAGAAACCAGAAAGAAGGAGAGAGGATTGACAACTTTGTGAGTGAACTCAAACGCCTATCATTAACATGTGAATTTGGGACACTCAAAGAGTCACTGATCAGAGATCGTATTGTTGGAGGAGTACTCTCGAATGAGTTGAGGGGAGAGCTGCTAAAAAAGCCAGACCTAACACTTCAGAGTGCCCATGATTAATGCAGAACCTATGAAGCTGCGGAATTACAAAAATTTAAGTTTAGCTCACAGAACACAAGTGGGTCCCAGCATGCATCGAGTGTACACCCTGTTCAAAGGAGAGAGAGAGACATGGCACACACCTGTAAGTTTTGTGGTTTTCAACACCCGTTTACCAAACCAAGCCGTTGCCCTGCTTTTAAGAAAAAATGCAGAAGTTGCCAAAAAGAGGGCCATTTTGCAAAAGTATGCCCAGAGAATGGAAAGAAAGGGTCAACAGTTGACCTAGCAGAACAGTGGTAAGTCAACTATGGGGCAGGGTAACAATGAAGAAGATCCCCACTTATATTTTGGATCAGTGGAACTTGGGAATGTTTCCAATCCCAATAACAACAACAAGAGTGTGATAACCCTGAAAGTGGCACAAAAGGAGGTCAACTTTAAGGCTGATACAGGTGCTGACGCCACTGTTATACCTTACGATCTATATAAAAGTATCACCACAAAACCACTTCAAAAGATCCATCAGCCCCTGAAGGGATGGCTCGCAGACAAAGCAATTCACCCAATCGGATGTGTTCGCCTTCAGACACAGTACAAGAATCGAAAAATGGATCTGCTCTACCTTGTAGTGCATGGCAATTTTACGCCCTTACTAAGCTGTGAAGCATGTTTAGATTTAGAGGTACTCAAGTTTATGCATCTGGAACTGATAGACACTCCAAAGGGCAATGTGACTGGCCAAAGAGATGACAACAAAGAGCAGGACCATGGAGTGTTTGCAAGAGATCCTATTCTTTCCAATTTTCAAGATTGTTTCAGTAATAAGCCAGGAACACTACCCAACAAAGTACATTTAGAGATTGACCCTTCAGTGCCTGCAGTGGTGCATCCCCCTAGAAAAATTCCAGTTGCTCTTCTTGAACCTACCAAAGAAAAGCTCCAAGAGATGGAACGAGATGGCATTATCGTAAAAGAGGAGGAGCACACCCCATGGGTTTCGTCAATGGTTGTAGTTGATAAGAGAAAAGGAAAAGACAGAAACACTCCACCATCAAAAGATCATGTTAGAATTTGTATTGATCCGAAGGACTTAAACAACGCTCTCAAAAGGCCACACTACCCCATGGTTACAGTCGAGGAAGTAGCCAACCGACTGTCTGGGTCTACAGTGTTTACAACGATGGATGCTTGTAGCGGATACTGGCAGTTAGAAGTTGATGATGAAAGCTCGAAACTTCTAACCTTCAACACACCTTGGGGGCGCTATAGGTTTACAAGACTCCCTTTTGGAATATCATCAGCTCCAGAGATATACCAAAGGGAGATGGACAGACTCTTTGCAGGGGTCCCAGTCGAGATCATTGTTGATGATTTCCTCATCCATGGAACAGATAGTAGTGATGTGGATAAGAAGATGACAGCAGTGCTTGAAAGAAGCCAAAAAGTGGGACTGAAATTCAACCCAAAGAAAGTCAAGCTTCGAGTCCCAGAAGTAAGTTATGTTGGTCATGTGTTTACACCAGAGGGCATAAAGCCAGATCCTGAGAAAGTACGTGCAATCAACGACATGCCACCCCCCTCGGACAAAGATGGTGTGTTACGATTCTTGGGAACACTCAACTACCTTGACAAGTTCATTAAGCATAAAGCAGATTTGCAGGGTCCAATCTCACAACTGACCCAGAAAGAAGCAGCATTTACATGGGAGACGCCTCAACAAGAAGCCTTTGACACGCTCAAAGCTGTAATCACGTGTGCACCAGTGTTGGCCTACTTTGATAATCACAAGGAGACTGTACTAAATGTAGATGCAAGTGGCACTGGTCTTGGAGATGTGATCATCCAGGAAGGTAAGCCAGTTGCCTTTAGTTCCAAGACATTATCTTCGTGTGAGCAGAGATATGCCAACATAGAGAGAGAGTTGCTAGCAATACTATGGGGAGCTCAAAAGTTTCACACGTATGTGTATGGACGGCGAGTTATTGTAGAAACAGATCATAAACCCCTAGATTCGATTTTTAAAAAACCACTGAATGAATGCCCACCAAGGCTTCAGAGAATGCTTTTGAAGCTGACCAAGTATGATCTGCATGTGAGATATGTTCCTGGTAAGAAACAAGTGATTTCTGATTGTTTAAGCAGAGCTCCACTACTTGATACAACGCCTGTTGGTGAACCAGAAGATGTGATTGGTATCAACCTGATTGACAACCTTGGATTTGAAAGTGCCACTCTAAAGGAATTCAAAGAGGCATCCCGTACTGACGAAACTTCACGAGTTGTAATGGAATATGTCTTAAAGGGCTGGCCTACAGACAAAGAACAAGTGGATGAACTAGCAAAAGAATACTGGAATTACAAAGAAGAACTGAGTGTCGAAGATGGGCTATTGTTCAAATCTGATAGAATTGTTGTTCCAAGGTCGATGCGAGCTGAAATACTCAACGAGATTCATGGAGCACACCTGGGAGAGAGTAAGAGTTTGAGTCTAGCAAGGGACTATGTCTTTTGGCCTTCCATGACAGCACAGATCAAAGATAAAGTCAGCTCTTGTCAAATCTGCAATGCCTTCCGCAACCGACAACAGAAAGAATCGATGCATCCACATGTCATTCCAGGGCTGCCGTGACAGGTGGTTGGAACTGACATTTTTGAATATGGAGGCCATTCGTACTTGGTTGTGGTTGATTTCTATTCTAAGTACTTTGAAGTTGAACTACTGCGACAGTCCACTGCATCATGTGTCATCAACAACCTAAAGAAAATCTTTGCAAGATTCGGCATCCCAGCCAAAGTGATCAGTGACAATGGTCCACAGTACAGTAACACCCGAAATCTTTTCAGTACTTCTCATGAGTTCAAGCAGTTTTCACAGCAGTGGGGATTTCAGCATACTACAAGTTCTCCAGAGTATCCTCAATCCAACGGTGCCGCAGAAAGGGCTGTTCAGACAGCAAAACGAATCTTCAAGAAAGCAGCAGCAGAGAATAAAGACCCTTTTGAAGGGTTATTGAAACAGTACAGAAACACTCCTTTTGAGGACATAGGTGTCTCACCCACACAGCTACTAATGAGTAGACAAACACGTACAACACTACCTACCCATCCACGTCTATTGTTGCCATCCACAGTCGACCCAAGCAGAGTTGTGAAGGGATTGGCTCATCGTCAAGCAGTTGCAAAGAAGAACTACGATGAACACAGGAAGGATCTTCCCCCATTAGAAGCTGGAGATAAAGTACGTATTCGTGTAAACAGAGACAAAGAATGGCGCAAGGCTGAGGTACTACCACGGTCCTATGTGGTGGAGGACGAAAAAGGCCATGTGTTCAGAAGGAACAGGAGACACATTATTGCAACCCCAAATGACTCACCTATGATTCCAGAGATGACATTTAAACCTGGAAGTCACCAACCCCAAGAGTGTACTACTAAACCACCACCGGTAACTAGCCCAGAGAAAGCAGCACCAAGTCCAGTGGAAGTACGTGATGAACCTAAAGGAGCAGGAGAACATACCCCTATTGTGACAAGATCAGGGCGGGAAGTAAAGAAACCACAAAGACTCATTGAACAATGAACTGTTTGAACAGAAGGGAGATGTTGTAATATTTAGTAACTGTCTGGGGTTCCTGTGGACCCTGATGTTTAGTTGGGACTCCCCAGATAACTGGGAAGCCATCTTGTTTTTTGTACTCGTGCAGTTTTACTAGTTGTTCATCTGTAGCTTGATTATCACGCGTTTCTAGAAAGATGAGTACATAGTTTTCCGTTGTGTTCAAGTTGAAACTACTACACAGCCAGTAAAAGTGCTTGTTTGTCGGCCACAATCACACTGCAACCCATTTCTAGCTTTTATGCCTCTCTCTCGAAGAGACTGAGTAGCTGCATATGTGTATTTCTCCCAAATATATCTATTTGATACTCCACTATTTGCACACCACAGTCCTCTTCAGCCACCACAATGGCATCATCAATGGTTACATTGATTGGGCTGAGATCAAACAAGTCCTCATGTATCTCGTTTCCTTTGAGCATTGCCTCTTCATAAGCCTGAATTGAGGTGTTGGTAAGAGAATCAGTATTATCAAACCAGTATTATCAAAATGACACACACCTATTAGGAGGTGGTGGCTGTCCAATGGAATTGTAATTATAACTTTTTGCCACATACATTATTTACAAAATACATTTTTTCAAGCCAGAAGTTTTGTGTGGATAAAATACATATAAAACGTTTTTCAACAGAGTTTTACAACTGTTTTTGAGCTTATTCTCTCTTAAGTGTACAAGACAGTCCAACTTTATGACGACTACATCTTCCATGGCAGCCTTTCTTACATCTGCATACAACAAGTTCAAGCAGGCTTTTTGGAGCAGGATCATTGGCCATCAACTTGGGCACAAGATTTCCCATTTCATCCTTGGTCCATCCATTTCCAACCGGTGACGGCAATGAAAGGTATCTTTCTCGGGCATGTTTCCATATGTAACACTGGTAGTTAACTCTATTGACATGATGAAGTGCACTATCTTCAGTCGGTGGGAGTTTGCTGCTGTCCAAGTGTTTCTTTGTGAAAAGTGTGTACGGGAGCTGATTCAGCTTGGAGGTGGCTTCTCCATACAAAAGGCCAATGAATGTAAAACAAGCTTTCATGGTTTCATCGTCAATTGCTGTGCATTGGGTACCAAGTTCTGTCAGTCCACCAAGGTCACCTTTATTTTTCTTTAGAACAGAAAAGGCTCCTTTCTTGCCAATGCTGTGAAGGTTACTTGTAGAATCACATCCTGTTAACACATGCATGGCAGGTAGAAGCTTGCATATATCTACACCTACTCTTTGAACTGCTCTTTGGACAGGAATAAATTTCCTGTTTCTTCCAGTCCCTGTATGGAACCAAAGTTCTTCGACCTCTAACTGCATGAAATGATGCCAGCATAAAACAGCTACGTCTGTGTCTGGTCAGAAGATGATAATCCTCTTTGAAGCATTGGTGTTGTCTGGTGTGGGGTTTGCAAAATACTTGCAGTGCACAAATATCCGACTGTTACCTTCTTCATGATCACAATGGAGTAGAGGGATGTCATTTTCAATCAATGTAATAATAATAATAATAATAATAATATATTCTTGTATAGCGCTTATACAGGTCTGTTCTAGGCGCTGTAAACAAAACAATAACAATGTATTCGTGACTTTAACTGCTGAGCCATCTTGTAATGCCAAGAACAGTGTTTGACCATCCTTGAGCTGCGCGGGAAGTTTCTCGCACCAGTCAGATGTAAGGAAAGATAAAAGGTTGGATTTGTTTTTTCCACTGGAGAGAGAACGTTTAAGACAAGCTGGCAGCTTTGTATCTCGGCTCTGAATCAGGATCTCTATTGCTCTCGACTGTGACCTTCTGGATCTTTCTCCCGCCTTGATTGAATCTAACACATCATAACGATCTGGAACAACATGGATGTGATTTGCAAAATTAAATTTAGCCATAACAATTGCTGCAACTGTCCTGACAACTCTCCAAATGTCGACATCTTTCCCTTAGACAGCATCTGGATTACTGCTAAGAGATCAACTATGTGTGCTGCTTGATCACAATTGCCAACAGGAAGTGTGCTTTGGGCAAGATTATCCATATCAAGTTCTTTCAGAAGAGCACTCTTGTTGGGTTTTCTCAGGGAACCATCCATATTTGCTAGTGAGAGTGGCACTGGTGCAAGTTCATACGACTGCACTTCTTGTAAATCTATATCGCGATCCTTTGATACCACAAGAAGCCTACTATACACCTGCCTATCGATGTTGATCGTCTTCAGGGTCTGCTTGTCTTTAGTGATTTTGATGGGTTTGCTCAGACTTTGAAAGGTTTTTATCTTCATTTTCTTCAAAGGGCTCCAGAAGTCATTCTTACCAGATACTAATCTGTCTTGGACAAAGTTGTCCATTGCCTTTTGACCTTGGCTCTTGGCTGTAAGCAAGGATTCACTGACTTCAGATGGAGCAACTGTTCCAGTGGCAATATTGATGAGAGGCATCTTCTCTTCTTCAAACTGACTGATATCAAAAGGATTCACCATCTTTGTGTTAATGCATTTGATGATATTCAGTACATCTTTTTCATCTCTTTCCATTCTTTCCATTCCAAGTTCTTTTTGAACGTTTGAAGCTGTTGACATCCCACTCATGACTTTTAAAGCAGTTGTTGCAGCTGCCATCATATGAGCTGAGAGCGCCCATTCATCTCTTGTTTCTTCCATTCCACTAACCCCAACGATTCCTCCTTTTGTTTTTGAATCTCTGTTCATGGTTTGTTCCATTGCCAAGTCTGGAGAGACAGAATTGAATGATGACTGTAAAGACGACATGGAGACAGCGTGGGCTCTATTTGCCATTAATTCTCTGTACACAGTCGGTGCAACTTCTGGCAGCCTTTTCATATCTGTAATGTACACAGTTCCCCAACGGAAGTAGTTTAAATGGTCAAATGCTCGGTCATAAGGGAGCATATCAATATATCTTTCAAGATGCAAAAGCTAGTTAGAAACTCTGTCGCAATAGATGAAATCCAGTAATAACCACACCATGTCAATGTATTCATTAAAAATGCAAACAACACAGAGCACTGACAACCATGTTCCTTATATTGTTTATACAAGGGGTTAAACTTCTCGATCAGTAAATTACCAAGCTCCACTACTTGTTGTCGAATTTCGCTGCGATGCTGTAGTACAGATTTGTGTCCTAGCTGGAATGCATGAAGCAAATTTTGTTTTTTCTCCTTGATACAATTAACAGCTGCCTCATCAATTTCTTGGCATTCATCTAGCCATTCTAAGAATGATTGCCACTGTAGCCTTTCCAATGCTTCAAGAGTCAGTTTATGAGCTCTTACTGCTCGATTATAGTGAGTTCCACTTATGATCTTTGCTGCCACACCACTTCCACAAACATCACTTTCAATCCAAAGATCCTCAATGCCTGATTCTGTCATACGTTTACCAACAAGACCAATAAAATTCTTTGCTTGATGAAAGCCTCTCATTCGGATGATCATATTGTCTAAACTGCCCACTGAATTCGCTTGGCTTCACAATAAATGCCTTCGTCAAAAGTGACGACAGCATTTTCTTGGCGTAAAATTTCTTGAAACGTTTTATCAAGGCTCTTCAAACAGGTGAACACTGCATTTGGTTCTTTTACTGGTGCGGGTATCATAGGCGGGAAACCTATGCGGCATGGCAAAGAATCATGCATGGTGACAATAGCATGAAAGCCAGTCCATCCCGGGACTCTCTGTCTGTTTTCTGTTGGTTCGATGGTTAGTTCAAGCAATCTTGTTGGGGTGTTTCTAGTAAACACCCAAGCTCTGTTTAACCCTTGAAGTTTCTCACGCTCTACTATGCAGTGTGCAAAAATGTCAGTCTTAACTTTCTTGACAATGGTAGGAGCTGGTGTTTTGCTGATAAATGGCAATTCATAGATTTTGTTTCTGACGATTTTAGTGCTCACTGTCTCTTCTTGGAACCATTTTGTACGTCAAGCAATAGATCCTTAGGATTTAGGGGAAATCCTCATTGGTATAAGGCTAAACTCATAACGTACCCTGTCTTTCCCATCAAGCATATCTTGCACATAATCCGAATTGTCTGCGGCACTTTGCACGAAGGTACCAGTTGCAATGTTGGAAGGCAGAATTGCCTGGTAATAGCCATCACCATCATCAAACTGGTTCAGACTCATTTCTGCCCATTTCGTTTCACAATCCCAGTAATTTATGCTATGACCATGATGGTTTTGTTTTGAATTGTGTATAGTTGGCTAAAGTATATAGTCTAAAGCCTAAAGTACAGGATAAAGTCATTGATTGTCTCCGATTGTTGAAATCAGTTCTCCTGAAATGTAGATTCTAATGTTTTTAATATTTGTCTATAAACACTCACTAATAATTGTATAATAATGAGAAATAACATACCTTTTACGATGTCAATCCCACATTTACACTTCACATCTTTACAAAATGGATTCCCAAAATGTGATACACTGTAAGTCCTAATGCATTCTGGGAAAGAATAAGACCCAAGGGCATTGTGGGAAAGAAAATAATATTCATACTACCATTTCAGGGGGCTGTTGGATAGGTGAAAATCAATGAAGGCATCTTTTCATTGCAAGTTAATAACAAAATAAATGAAGCACAAGTGATGCACTAGACAACATTAATCAACATTTTTCATATTCTGTTGGACATGCTGTTCATCATTTTGACCTCATGATGACGTCATACAAAATTTTGCTTGATTCTAGTTGACAACTGTAATCATTATTGCAATTAAATACTATTTGGGAGAAATAGCATAGCAAACACACAAAAAATTGTGGTATATGTTCTCAATTATGCTTTTGACATACCCCATAATTACACGTCATATAGCATACATTTGACACACCCTCACAAGTTATAGCCCACCTAATCAGCTCCACTGCCACCCATGCATTGACTACCAATGGGTATACAATAATGTCCAGTAGGTCAAAATTTGTTAGCTTTCCAAGTAAACGGACCGACTCTTTTCGGTCACGGGCTCCCTGACTAAAGACTTGGATTGTTTTATTCGCAATTTTCGTCACCATCGTTCACCATTGCTGCATTCATATTACAAACTGGTTTAAATGTAAAATTTCTCACAGTATTTCAACCCCTTCTCACTACACGGTAGAGGCTTGAATGTGCTGGACATTTTCAAGCATTCTAGTTTAGGCATGTTCCCAGCAGCTGGAAAATTCTGATTGGCTATTATTTATTGTTTAAGTTTTCCCACTTTAAAACAACTGTGTTCCCAAGTTGGCTTTCAAATGCTTATTGGTCAGTGGTTATTATAAAAAATAAACAGGGAAGTAAATAAAGATGTAAAATGGATGATGAGAAAGAAACTAATCTTAAAACTTGGAAAAGAGAGGATATTTCCTCTTGTGTTTGTAATGAAAAAAAAAATCTTCACGTTCATTGTTCCTGCAGAGAGTGTAACAGTTGGGCAATTGGCCGAAAGACCGACATGAGGCATTGGAAGATGAATCATGCTTCACTTGACGCATCTAACAGTGTCCTGCATTTTCAAAATCATTCCAATTCTTGTGATGTAAACCCTTTGCAGCTTACCTCTTTGGAGTCTAAAATGGATGAGAATGATCAAGCAATGGATGATTTTGTAGACATAGAAACTGGAGTGGACTGCCTAGAGTACCAGGAGTTCAATTGCAAAGAACAAATTGAAGAATCTCTGCTTTCCATAACAGTGGTACTGATTTGAATTGTGCATGCTATGCTATTGTAGTAAATGCTGTGTTGAATGCATTAAAAATCCAAAAAGACAGTAGCGTGTCTACTGAACTTTTGAAGATATACTGGACTATGGTAAAAAGCTTTAAAATGGATTGTCCATTAGATGAGAAAATTATAGATAGGGATATTTTGACAACTTTGTGGCCCAAATCATACAGGTATTGTTAAAGGAAGAAGGGTATTATGATGCAAAAGAGAAATTCATCAGTAAGATTAAATACAATGTAAAGTACAGTGTAATGGAAAACGAAGATGATCTTTGCAATGACTGTGGAAAAAAGGGTGTTGTAAAATATTATCTTGGACTTCAAAAAATAATATTAAGAACTGGTTTCCACCATACTGGATAGAACGTCAACACTGGCTAGGAAGAAATGAAAGTTATCCAATGGAAAAGAAAATATGGGATAATGACAGGTTGAGGGAACTGGAGTGGTTTTGGGACCACAGCAAAAACGTGGGTCTTATCATGCTGTTGCAAGTACTGTGGTGTTCCAATTTCAGCAGATCACCTGTCCACTGATGACACCATTGAGGGAGTCAGAGTCATAGAATGCCCAGAATGTTGGGAGTCATTTGAATATTCAATGGAGACCACTTCTGGTTGCCCCCTAAGTCTTGCACTAATTGGCAACTGGGATGGTTGGCAAGCCTTTGGGTCAAGCTACAGAAGTTTCACTAGAAGTTTCCATCGCCAATTCTAAGAAACAAAATAGAAGTCATACTGATGAGGTATACGTAGTTGGGTTTGTTCCATTAGCTTTTTATGCCAAAGTTGCCTGAAACGTATGACCATTTCCTTGTGCCACCAATCTTTGCAAACAAAGGCTTTTATAATGAATTTAAAATTGAAACTGCACTTCTTGATTTTGAAATTGATGGCTTTAATCAATCAAATTTGCAAAGAGTCTTTTTTGCTGCTTTGCAGGTCTGATGACCATCCAGCACAATGTGATACGAAAACTGTTAAATCAAGGGAGATTTCCCTGTCGTCAATGCCAATTGATTGGTCATCATCTCTCAGAGAATGATTCTAATAAGCACATGTATTATGGTAATAACCGCTTTCATAATAGATATCAGTGGGAATGTTGTGACATTCCTAAGATGCTGACTGACCTTGATGATATTGAGGCTCAGTCCAGAATAAGTATTAGGAAAAAGATGTCCTCAGTGAAAGGTGGCACTGGTATTAGTCTCTTACATAAGCTCTTGACGGTCTGTCAATGTATATATTCATTACATATGGTTGTAACATGGATTGACGTGGAAAAATATAAAACAGTATTTTTGGCAATCATAATTTATATACTGGAAATATTTTTCACTCTCTATAGATTTAGTTTATTTATCTATGTCACTGCATGCCCAGCAATAGTAAACCTACATAGTAGTACCCCTTTTTGATTAGTGTCATTATTATAGTTTGTTATATGCATATCTTTCAGGATTTGATTCCTTTAAATGACGAGGATGATGAAGTAATGCAGAATTTGCTAGAGAAAATCCAAGTCGACAAAGCTGAAGACTTCAAAAGTCTCTTCATGAATGAGCAGCGAAAAGTACTGTCATGCACAGATAAGAGAGCAAGAAGATGGCACCCACTAATTATACGATGGTGTTTTCAGCTACATTCATCTTCTCCAAAAGCTTATGAGATGCTTAAAGAAAGTGGTATCCTTATTTTACCAGACAAGAGAACATTACGAGATTACAGTAACTGTTTTAAATCTAATGTAGGGTTTGATTCAGAATTTTTTGATTTAGTGAAGAAAGACTTCACTAATAGGTCTAAGCCAAGAGAGTATGATAACTGGGTGGGGATTATACACGACGAGGTGTCATTAAGACAAGATTTAGTGTTGATTCAGGAAGGTTGATTGGTTTTGTTGATCTGGGTTCTACTCAGAATTGTATTGATGACTTAGGAAAGGTGTTTATCTAAAGATGAGTGTAATTCACCACAAGAAGCAACACATATGTTTGTTTTCATGATTTCTAGTCTATTTTCAGAATGGAAGATGCCTTTGGCATATTTTCCCACAACCACGATAAAGGCTTTTGCCTTGTTTAATGTTTTTTGGCAGTGTGTAGAAGAGCTTGAGCTGAGAGAATTCAAGGTGTTGACTAGTACCTGTGATGGTCCCTCACCCCATCGTAAGTTCTATAAATATCATTCTCCACCTGGTGCACCTAAAGGTACAACATTGGTGTACAAAACCACAAACCCATATGCTGACTCTGCTAGACCATTGTACTTTATCTGTGATCCAGTTCACCTCCTCAAAACTACTCGAAACAATTGGGAGAATAGTTTTTGGAGGAACAAGACAAGGAGTTTGAGAAATAATAATATGTGGATAACCTGGTTACAGCTGATTGATGCATTTGAGAATGACATAAATGAATCCAATGCATCAGGTCTTCGTATCTTGAACAAGTTATCTACTGATCATTTATTTCTCAACCCATATATTTAAGAATGAGGGTGTATTTAGCAGCTCAGGTTTTTAGCAACAGAGTTGCACATGCTATCACAGTACAGGGAAAGGCTGGAACAGAGGAAACAGCCAAGTTTGTGAAACTCATGAATGACTTCTTTGATTGTTTTAATGCTAACAGTGGTGACCCAACTTGAGTTTAAAAGTGTGTATCGTTCAGCAGTTGATAGAAGGCTTCTTTGGCTTCAAAATGATTTTTTGAAGTATTTCAAAGATTGGAAAGATTGGGCTATGGCTCAAACAGATGTTTCACTAAAAGAACTCAAAAAATACTTTATAAGTGACCAGACATGGGAAGGTCTGCAGATTTGTATTAAGTCATTTGTTGAAGTTGTTCAATATGCTCTTTCAGATATAGGGGTAGAATATGTGGTGGCAACCAAATTCAATCAGGATCCCCTGGAAAATTTTTTGGTAAGTTGCGACAAAAAAGAGGATCATATGGTGCCTTCACTTGCAAAGAATTTTCACAAAGTTTTGCATGTGCTTCATTTAGCAATTCTCATGGTATTAAGACAGTAAGGAGATTGAAAAGAAGTGGAGGTAACTTAGAGTCACTTGATTCAAATTTTACATTGTCCAGAATCAAAAGGGGAAAATGAATTTTCAACCAAACTAAAGATACTTTAACTAGAGTGACTGCATGCACTAGACCCATGAAGATGCTGGTAGTCTAATATGTACAGGAATAACTTTTCAGTAATAATTTTATCTTTTGGATTTATGATGATTTTATCTTTTGGATATATTTTATGTTTTGGATTTGACTATTAGTAATCAAACTGTTATATATTGTTTCATGGGTATATTGCAATCACTCTAGCTATTTATTAAGGTGCAAATTTATTGCAGTACATTTAATCTACTTCATAAGTACTGTACAACAATAGTTGGGTAATTAAATGAAATCACCATGGCAATCTTTTGGGTAGGTAGTATGGATTTATAAATTCCAATAAGATGAGATAGGAGAATTCATTTCTGAGAAGGGAATTCAAAGTTGAATTTCATTCAGAGCGATGAGTGCAATATTGCTTTTTTCCAGTGAAAATCAACTAAGAATTCCCGACTTGGAAATAAACTCTCCATGAATCCCAAACTTCAATATCAAAAGATTCTAAGTGTTATTGCACTGTTTATTTGTGTACAAGTATGCATTAAAGTTTTTTAATATAATCTCAAAGGTTCACTAATGTTATTACACAGTAGCAAAAACCAACACTTAGCTAGCTTTGTGAATCCAAGGTTTGTCTGTAAATTTTGATTTGCTTACTTGTGATTCAGATAAAAGTGTCTTAATGTTATTACTGAGCTCTAATAAACTTGATTGTAATATGCAAACTTGTCTTGATTTTGCTCAATGTATAAATTAAATAAATGCAATCATAAATTGGGGGAAGCTTGCCATACCTTTTAGGGTGTCTCAAACTTTAGTGGACTACCAGGAGTTTTTATTTTTGGATTCTTTTATGTTTTTGAATTGGGTAGAAATCAATTATTGTTGACACTCCCACCCCCGACCTCCCGCACGAGAGACTGGCGCTCAACCAACTGAGCCAACCGGACAGAGAGATTACAAGAGTTTATAGATTACAAGAGTTTATAATAACTTTGAAGAGTTCAATAATGCTTTTCTAATACTGTCCTTTCCATGTAGATCTACTTGGCTTGGCTTGACTTTGTCTGCTTTGTCTTTGGATAGAGTGAGAGTATGCTTGAATTTCTTGTGTTCCTTGTACACTTTTAAGTATGCCCACTTCCTAACTCTGTAATACAGGTCTACAAACAACTTCATCACAAGAGAACTACTTTCTTCTGGAAGGCTTTTCAAAGGCCAAGCTGGTTCCAGAAGGGTTGAATTATCAATAAGTTCCTTTACAAGTTCAACATCAGAACTCCTAGTACTCCGTCTGAAGAGCGAAAGACTTAAAAAGGGGCGGATAGATATTTCCAAGTAGCAAAAAAAAAATGTAAAAGTAGTGTTGTTTACTAGCGTCAGTCCACCTCTGTTCAAAGACATTAAACTTGGAAAAGACATAGATGGTGGTTGTGTTTTCGCTGAGGGTAGTATAGTTACAAGTTGTCCAATAATCTGACCAAATTGTTGTAATTTCGTCGTTATTTGTTTAGACTCAGACTGGGAATTTTGGTTAATATACCGCTGTAATTTGTCTCTCACCTTTCGACAAACATACCCAGCGATGTATGAAACGATGTCTTTTTCTACCTGGCTAAGAATAGGCTGTGCAGTGGATGTCTCTCCCATGTACTTTTCTCTAATCTCCAGTTCCTTAGTTAAACATCGAGCTCTATACTTGGAAATATCATCGAAGAAAACAGATATTATCTTCTGAAGAAGTAGTTGGTCACTTCCAAATCGTAAATCTAACCATTTTGAAGTAAGTTCTTGAGATATTCTTAACTGGTTCATTGACATAGCGACGTGTTTTGCTCTCGTTGATGAACTTATCAAGGAATCTTTCGAAAAACATGCTGTCCAAACTTCACTAGCTACGAACCTCAAAAAGGTTATCTCTTGAACTTCACCATTTGTTATTTGCAGAGACAGTTTTTTTGCCTGTTCTCGACTGGTGGCAAATCGAGTTCCTCATAATTGTGTGATTTCATCTGAAGTATCGCAAATGTTTTGGAGTGTATTCAAAACTACCTTCTCGCGCTCACAAGCTTCAAAATAATCCTCAAAGCCAAGGTTAGATAAAACATCTCTTGTTTTCTTTTGAAATTCGGTAAGTTTCTTTTGTTTAGTTTTCTTTCTAGGTGCTCTTTCTCCATTGCAACTACGTTCATGACGAACTAGCCAGCCTTTGACTTGGTAAACTTTTTTACATTTGCTACATTTCAAGGATTCGTCGTCATCTTCTTCGCTGTCTTTTTCATCCTCATCTCCACTATTTTCTTCGCTGTCTTCGTTGTCACTTTTGATATCTAAAAACTACTCATCTAATAAATCCCATTCTTCAAAAAGTATCTTCCATGTTACAGTTTTTGTTTTGTCTTTGCTTGTGCATGCTAGCGCGTGTGTGCTCATCTTTCCCGCCATAAGAAAATTCGTGACGTCACACATTTCCACTAGGATGCGCCCGTGACGTCACGCAGTTTCCTATCCAGTCTTTTTAAGATCCATGGTTTCATGGGTTTAGTGCAATCAATCTATATTCACATAGACCAGAGAACTTTATGCTACTATTAAATAAGTCTAAAGCATTAATTAGTCGCTGGACCATGGCGAGCGGAAGGACGTGTTTCTAGAAGCTCAGCCGAATTCCGTCTATATTCCCAAAATTTGTATGTCAATTCCAGCCAATTTTATGAGCGAAAAGGAAAATACAGGAGCTAGAAGGACAAGAGAGGATTTGTCTTCGGTTTCATCAACTGAAAGCTTTCTGGCGTCACCCAAAGCTAAAGTTCTCAAAATGGCTGATCAAGAAGAAGAAGGACCAGTTACAATTGATACTCTATTTAAAGTCTTAATGGAGGTCCAAAGAAATACGAACACACTCCTATTGGATAATACGGCACTCAGAAAAGATTTAGATGAATTAAAGGAAGGGATGTCCATGCAAAATACTTTGGTTGAAGAGCTTAAGCAAGAGAACAATCAACTTAACTCAGAAGTGAATGAACTAAAGAACTCATTGACGTTGTGTGAAGCAAAACTACTGGAAAGTAGAATTGAACGAGTCAAAGACAAGGTTTAACGCATTGACAGTCGATGGTAAGGTTTTTGTGTGCAAGGAAAAGGGTGATCGACTGACAAAGATTAGCAGCTATGCAGATTTGGAAAACATTTATATATAAACTTTTTTTTTCTTCTTCTTTAATATACATATCTTGGTTTTGAAATGAATATTCAGTTATAAACGTTACTCACTTAGCATAAAAAGTTACTTTCTTGAGTTATGATTAGATAATGTCATTAATTATAGGCTCCTTTGTTTTGAGATTGTGGTGCTGGTACAGCTTTTGTCGTTTGGATTTTTATTTTTCCCAAGGGATTTGATGGATTTCGTCTTTAATTATACTAGTTTCAATGCTGTATTTGTGTTCCGTTAAAAGGATTTTGTGTATTGTGTACTGTATTATTGTGGTGGGCGCTTGTTGTACTTCGTTTTTGTTATTATTGTCTTTATTGTGTCTTTTGTCTTTATTCTGTTTATTAGACAATTTACTAGTCCACTTGGATTTGGAACAGCTTTTGTATATTTTGCTTTGGATGAGAACAAATTGGACCAAAAACAATTTGACTTTCAAGTGACAACTCTTAATGCCAGGGGAATGCATAATTATAAAAAGCGAAGGAAAATGCTACATTGGTTTGCTAAGCACGATGCTTCCAAAGGAATAACTTTCATACAAGAAACTCATACAACCCCAGATTGTAAGCGAGAGTGGGAGAGCGTTTTCAATGGTGATATATTTATGTCGCACGGAATCAACTGTGAAAGCATGACGAAAATTTGCTGACGATACTACGTTTTTTTCTGAGAGATATGTCCTCCCTAACAAAAACTTTGGAAGTACTAAATCAATTTCAGAAGTTTTCTGGTCTGAAAATAAACCGTGAAAAATCAGAGATAGGATGGTTAGGTCCAAAAAGCCTGCATACTTATCCAGTTGAGCCGCTACATAAAAATTTAAAATGGATAGATTTCCATGAGTCAGGTATTAAAATCCTTGGTATATATTTCTCGCATAATAGCAATACAATACAAATAATTTTGAACAAATATTTGAAAATTTTAAGACAACCCTTACTATTTGGAAGTGTAGAACTTTGACTCCAATAGGACGAATCCAAGTAGTGAAGTCATTAGGTCTCTCGAAGCTGTTGTACGTGTGTACTAAATTAGGAGCCAGTGAAAATTTTATTAAGCGAGTAAAGGACGAAGTTGAAACTTTATATGGAATGGTAAAAAACCTAAGATAAAATATAATACTTTGATTGGAACATATAATGACGGAGGACTAAAACTCCTTGACTTTGGGAGCATGATAAAAGCGAGTATGTTCAAATGGGCAGCGAGGTTAATGGATGGAACAAAAAGTTTTTGGAAGAATTTACCATTAAAGAAGTTGAAATTGATAGGAGGTATTGAGTGTGTTCGCGAGAATTTTGATAGTGGTAAAATATCTAAGGAAATACCAAAATTCTATTGTAAAGCTCTTAAAGTCTGGGCAGATATGAGATACTCAGTGGTAGATACTGACGATTTGATTGGTATTCTAAAGCAATCTCTGTGGAATAACATCTTTATAAAGTTTACATGTGATGTAAAATGTATGAGACGTTTATTGGATTGTAATGTTCGATATGTAAGTGATCTTTGGGACCCAAATACTGGTTTTAAGTGGGAGGATGCAGTGGAGAGAGAGGTTTTCCAAATACAGAATGGTTAACTTGGATGGGGCTTATTAGCGCTTTACCAGCACCATGGATAAAAACACTAAAAAGAAACCTTCATTGTGAAATTGGAGCACTTACTTTCACTAGGAAAATTAAAGTTTTTAAAAAATGGATTGATTTGGATAAAGTAAAAGTCAACCAAATATACCAAAAAATTATTAGTAAAAAATTTGAGCAACCGACTGCTCAACATAGATGGAAAGCAATTTCGCAGAATATTGATTGTTTTGGTTGGAGCAAGGCCTATTCATTAGTCTATACAACCACTATAGATACAAAACTTAGATGGTTTCAGTACAGACTTCTCATGAACTGCTTATACGTTAATAAGGATTTATTTAAATTTAAATTAATAGATGACCAGTTATGCTCTTTTTGTCATAAGCATGTAGAAACAATAGAACACCTCTTTGTAAAGTTTCTTCTAAGTTGTATGATAAGATACAAGCGTGGTTGCAAGATTATAATATAAAATTGCCTGAACTAAATCTAACCTCACTAGTTATAGGGCCTTGCTCTAACATCAACTTTTCGTTGTTAATCAACTTTGTATTACTTTTGTTACGTCTTGACCCCAACAAACCGCTGGGACTATACTTTATTTCAGTAAATCTCTACTAGCTAACATGTACAATAAAGATGGCGAACCTATACCATGTGTTAAGTCCCATGATCCTATGCGACACAATTACACAGGAACTCCACGTTCCCTCCCCCCTTAAGTCTGAAAATTGCTCAAAAACAACAACATAAATACAACTGCTAATTTCCAACGAGTGCAACTAGTACACAATAATGGATTGTCAATTAAAGTCTTCTATCCATAAACATAGTTCAGTTCATAATCTTGTAGGTGAGTAGGCAGCTTGGTTTGCCTGGTGCTTCTCCTGACTTGTGTAGTCTGTTCCACAGCAGATGATGTCTGTAAGGGTGTGACAGGTAGGACGCTTGGAAGATCTTCGGAGTTGGCTGCACTTGAGCTTGGAAGAACTGAATCCTCTACGTCAGATGGATGTGCAGATTCAATGGTGTAATTTTGGTCAGGTTCCTCTCGTTGGGTACTTGACTCATTTACTGCTGGCAGATCTTTTGGTACTGTGGCTGCAGGTGCTGTGCAGGGTTCTGTGTTCAAGACAGTTTCTGTGCTTGTCGTGTAATAACATGGTCCATGTGTCACCGTACTACCCGACCATCCAATAACTGTACTTCGTATGATACTGGTCCAGTGACTCTGTGGATAATTCCACTTAGCCAATTTGCTCCATGAGCAAAGTTCTTCACAGAAACAGCATCACCACAACTAAAGATCCTCACTGTTTTATTACCATCATGCTTTGCCTTCATCTCCATTTGCTTCTTGTGTACCTTTCCTTGCAAATTTGGATGTATTAAGTCCAACAGGGATCTCATTCACGATGATTAAGGAGCTCTGCAGGAGACTTCCCGGTGGTTGACGAGGGTGTTATCCTATATTGGAATAGGAATCTGTTTAGTTTAGTGCGAACAGTATCACCAGGTGTTTTCTTTACTCCTTGCTTCACGGTTTGAACTGCTCTTTTGGCCAGTCCATTGCTAGATGGGTGGTACGGCGCTGAGGTCAAGTGGATGATTCCATTTTTCCTCATGAAATCCTCGAATATTTCACTTGTAAAGTTACTTGCATTATCACTGACTACAACTTCAGTAATACCATGTTCACCTCGGGATCTATTGTTTTTGGAGGGACGTTTAATCGCTAACATCCCTCCCTCATGAATAGAAAGAGGGAAAATTAGTTCTAATATTCCCTCATTAATTATGAATGAGGGATGATTAGAACTAATCGTCCCTCATCCATAATTAATGAGGGATGATTAGAACTAATCGTCCCTCATGTTATTCATGAGTGGTTGTCCCTCATTTAACGCAATCATCGGGACGATCGGGACAACTTTGCACGCTGTCCCGAAACTCTATAACTTTCTAACGCATCAATACCTCTTACCACTGCACACTCTTACGCGTGTGGGATCTATGCATTCTATTTTGCGCATGAGCATAACGACACAAAGAAAGCATTTAGCTTTCGAATTGATTAACAACCTATAAATACTTGTTCATTGTAAGTATATAACAAAGAAATCTATTTTCGAAAGTCCCCAGAGAACAGGGTTACGCACAATTGGTAAAAGAATTGTATAACATATACAAGTTTTGGATGAACAAACAGCGAAGTATATTTATAAGTAATAGCATGGCTATGAGGTTGATTAGTGATTAAATGTACCCGGCCTACGGCCTCGGGACTTCCACTAAACCTCCCGAGGCTGAGGGGACATTTAATCACTAATCAACCGAAATAGCCATGCTATTACTTTGTAATAGTATGGTTGCCGAGGAAATATATAGGAAAACTAGAACGATTTGGACCAAATAACAAGTTACAAATGAATAAATTAAAAGTGCTGTTATTACTCTAGGGAACTCTATTTAGACACTATCGCTCAACCAGAACAGTACAAAACTAAGTGCAAGAAAGACCTAACACAAAGGAAACAATGCCTCGTTACAACTCACTTGTCTAAAACAGTTATTTATATTCACCAAATAATATTGAAAATAAAAAAGCGTTGTGTGATAACATTGTCGTGCCACGCATGCGCAAGATTATTCCAGTCCATCCCAAATGTGACAAGCATGCTGAATAGTATTGTAATCCATCCCACATGGTTTAGACTACACTGAAAGGTTACTTGAAGCTAATTTGCATAATTCAAGTACTGCTAGCTGCGGATGTGTCCTCAGGAAATTTCTCAGGGACGTATCCATAGTTGGACTCTTGCATAAACATGAGGTATGATTGGTTACTAATCGTACCTAATGCTTATGCATGAGGTTCGATTAGTAGCAGTGAGGGGGCATTTAGCCATTAAATGCTCCTCTCGGAACAATAGAATCCGAGGCAACCATGCTATTATTTCGTTTATTTCCTTGGTGATCATGGTATTACAAGGTAATACCATGACTTCTTCGGGATATTAGTGATTAAATGTCCCCTCAGCCTCGGGAGGTTTAGTAAAAGTCCCTTGGCCTACGGCCTCGGGACTTCCACTAAACCTCCCTCGGCTTCGGGGACATTTAATCACTAATATCCCTCAGGGTCATGGTATTACTTATAAGTATCCCGTATCTAGAGTAGGTTTCTCTTAGCTGTTCCACCGTTGCTTCAGATGTGGTGTTACTCATTATACTTGCTTCAATCCATTTAGTTGTAGCACAGACCTGCACCAGAATTATACATCCCATGAATGGGCCAGCATAATCTATGTGAACACGTGACCATGGTCTTTCCGGGCACTCCCACGGGTGCAGGGGAGCTGCTGAGGGAGAATTTCTGTTCAACTGACAAGTCTCACATCCCTTTGCCATTTGCTCCAGGTCGTGGTCCATTTTTGGCCACCAAATATAACTTCTAGCAAGAGCCTTCATTCTATTCAACCCTGGGTGAGTCAGGTGTAATTCCTTGACTACATGCTCTCTACCTTGTGGTGGAATAATAACTCTAGCTCCCCAAAGGAGTACACCGTCCTGAACACTCATTCATCCTTACGCACCTTGTAAGGTGCTAGCGATGGATCAGTGTCATCTTCTGGCCACTCTCTCAATACATACTCTCTGACGTTAGCCAGTAATGGGTCTCTCAATGTCCAAGCTTCCACTTGAGATGCTGTTACTGGTGAACAGTCAAGTTCTTCAATCAGTAAGACTCTTTCTTCCTCCTTAATCTTCGGGGTGACTGGAAGTGGTAGCCGGCTGAGGCAATCAGCATTGCCATTGCTTCGCCCAGGACGAAATTCTATCTTGTATTCGTATCCTCTGAGTAACAATGCCCATCTCTGAATACGTAATGATGCTGTGCTTGGGACTTGCTTCAGCTCATTGAAAAGTGTGATAAGTGGCTTGTGATCTGTTACTATAACGAATGGTCTACCAAATACATATTTGTGGAATTTCTTCAATCCAAAAATTACAGCGAGTCCCTCGCGATCGAGCTGGGAGTAGTTCTTTTCTGCATCATTAAGTGATCTGGATACAAATCCTACTGGCTGCTCTGCTCCGTTATCCTCTTTCACTGACAAAACTGCTCCAACACCATAAGGAGAAGCGTCACATTGTAGTATCAATTCTTTTGTTGGATCATAATGTTCAAGGACATCTGCTGACAACAAAAGTTTCTTTACATCTTCAAAGCTTTCCTGTTGCTCCTTGTTCCAAGACCATTTCTGCTCTTTCCTCGGCAACTTGTGTAAAGGAGCCAACCTTGTTGAAAGATCAGGTAGAAACTTGCCATAATAATTGAGAAGACCCAAAAAGGACTTCAGTTCACTAACATTGGTTGGAGGTCTGGCCTTCAGAATTGCTTCTACTTTGTCTTGCAGAGTGTGAATTCCGTGTTCATCTATACGGTGTCCCAGGTATATCACCTAATCAGCCATCAAGGGACATTTAGACTTTTTCAGCTTTAATCCAGTATCCTCGAGCCTTTCTAGGACAGAGGGTAGTGTTGTAAGGTGTTCAGCATGGCTCTTGCCTGTCAAGATGATGTCGTCAATGTAAACGGCCACGTTCTCTATGCCTTGAAGTAGAGACTCAATGGTCCTCTGAAAGATGGCAGGTGCTGAGCTGATTCCAAAAGGTAATCTATTGTACCTGAACAATCCACGATGGGTGTTTATTGTTGTAAACTTCTTTGATTCTTCATCGAGCATCAGCTGGAAGTATGCATGACTTAAATCCAATTTAGTGAATTTCTTGCCTCCAGAGAGTTTCAAACACAAATCATCCATGGTTGGGAGTGGGTATTGTTCTAACTTTGATGCTTGGTTGATGGTTACCTTGTAATCACCACATATACGTACTTGGCCGTCTGGTTTTAGCACAGGTACAATAGGGGCTGCCCAGTCTGAGAAAGCCACTGGTTCAATTATGTTCTCTGAGACTAGCCTGTCAAGCTCTGCTTCTACCTTTGGACGTAGTGCATAGGGTAGAGATCGGGGTTTGTAAAACTTTGGTTGTGCATCCGGGTCTACCTGTATCTTTGCTGTGGAACCCTTCAGGGTCCCCAGTTCATCCTCAAAGACACTCTTGTATTTATCTAGCACATCCTCTAGTGCTTGTACTGTATCTGTGATATTGTTAACATCTATCGGGGATAAGGATACAATGACATCTTGGCCCAACAGGTTTGACTGATTGTGACCCTTGACTATGACAACTGGAGCCTCACACTCCATGCCTTTGTACTTAAACCTGGCTTGGGTAGATCCTTTGATGTCAAGGGCGTGGCCTGTGTATGATTTCAGATGGTATTTACTAGGTGCCAAATTAGTGCCAAATAGTTCAGTACCTGTTGTTTGATTCAGAATGGTAACAGGACAGCCTGTGTCTAACTCACATTGTACTTCCTTCCCATTGATTGAGACTAGGGTTTTCAGTGGGGGTGTCTTTGATTGTATGTTGTTCACACAACCCAGGAACAATTCCTCATCATACTCTTCATCATACTCTTCATCATACTCTTCATCCTCATTGTACCCCTCTCCCACTTGAACACGATTGACTGAAGAATTATCTTTACATACGGCTTTGGCATGACCCCACTTTTTACACCTAAAGCATTTTTGATCTCTATAATAACAGTTCCTCGGGTGTGGTCTTCTTTACCACAACACCAACATGGGGTAGTACCTCCCTGGGGTGCATTATTGTTCCTACCCCCCTTGGACTGGTTTCTTGCTTGGTTACTCCCCTGTGGTTTCACTCTCACTGGTTCTGGTCTGGCTCTCCCTCCTCCCTTCCTGTCTTCACAAGGAGAGTTTCTATTGTTAATTCTGTTTACAGAGCCTGGCTCACTGCTGCTCACAGTGGCTTGTATTTCTTTAAGATTTCTGCTGGAAATCTCAATAGCTTCACAGACTTCCAAGGCTTTTTTCAAATCGAATTTATCGTTTGGAATTTTCAAGAGCTCTTTCTGCATAGCTACGCCATTACACCCTGTGAGCAGTCTCTCAAAGCTCTCTCTAAAAATGAGCCAAAATTACAATTTTCTGCTATTTTTCTGAGCTCAGCTACATATACCTGGATTGACTCTCCTGGTTTCCGATCACGCTTTCCAAACTTGAGACTCTCTGTAGCTTCAGTAGGTTTTGGCTCGAAGTGTTTGTTTAAATGTTGGACGATTTCATCAAACTCACAATCTTGTGGTTTCTTTGGGAGACAAAGTGACTTCGCTAGCCTGTAGGTTTTTGAGCCTACGGTAGAACAGAAAATGCTGATTTTCATCTTGTCATCTTCTATTTTATTCGCAGTGAAGTAATGCTCCATGATTTCCATGTAGTCTTCCCAAGAGTCTGTACTTTCGTAGGGTTTCAACTGGCCATACAGTGCAACGGTCGCCATGATGAATTTACTCGTCGAGAAGTTCTCTATAACCAAGTATTTTACCACGAATCTCCCAGAAAAGTCTTCCTTGTTCTTTGTTTATCCTCGTCACCAAATAATGTTACATCTTGACCCCAACAAACCGCTGGGACTATACTTTATTTCAGTAAATCTCTACTAGCTAACATGTACAATAAACAAAGATGGCGAACCTATACCATGTCTTAAGTCCCATGATCCTATGTAGCACAATTACACATGAACTCCACAACTTTTATACAAAGCCTATGTATATAGGGCTAGGCTTAATGGTAGTCAGATGGAAATGAACGGTTTTAAAGCTTATCTTAAATATTACGAAAGGATTGAATATTGTATTGCTGTAAAAAACAATAATAAGCATTTCCACCTGGCAAAATTTAATTGTATAAGGAAAGCCCTTTACCAGTAATGTATTGTTTTATGGAAAAACTCAAAAAAAACCCCACAATTTTTTAGCTGTTTTAACCCCAACTTGTAAAAAAAAACCAACTGCATAAATAATTTCAGAATAAAGAGTTAAAGACTGAAAAAAAAAAGTCTAAAGCATTAACAATAAACCCACAAAAAAAGTTAACAGGTGCATAGTTATATCTATGGTATCAGTTCTAACATTAGTAATGTACACATTTTTACCTGTAAGAACCTTTTTTATGGGACAGCATTTTTCCAAAATTCCACATCTGGTAGTATTCTTTCAATGTATAGACCTTTTGGAGTTCAAACAATGAAATTACAGTAATCAACGTTACATATGAAGATCTGGGCCTGGACTTGGTAGAAATACTTGTGCTGTCTGTCCAAAGAAACTGTGTTTTCAACTTTCTTCAAACAAAAGCCTTTCTGCACACCTGCTGCTTCAAAGGTGTCTAAATTAAGCACAGAATAAGGGCACTTTACCTCACAAGCACCTGTCCCACAGCAAGTACAGTTAATAATTCCATCAGGCGAAGCACCAAGGTAAGGCCACTTTAGGTTTACATGTAGACCACTGTCTGAAACTGTAAAATTCTGGTGAAGCTTTGCAGTGGTTAGTTGATTAGCACTCCTTGCTTTTGCCTCATTTGTCAATCCCCACTTTGTATCATCATTGGAAAATTTATAATTTTCTGGATAGCAGACATTCTTTATCAAAGCTACTGATGGTTTATCAGCATTGGTATGGCATGCATCCTTCAATTTTGATGCTGTTATTCGCCCTGATCTTTGTTTAGACCAAACATTTGACTTAGACTGCTGTCTTGTGCAGAATTATATGGCTTTGCATTCATCTGTGCTGATATGAATGGCAATGTTCCTGCATTTAGTAAACAATTCAAT
Source organism: Telmatactis stephensoni (assembly GCA_029948255.1). Lineage (NCBI taxonomy): Eukaryota > Metazoa > Cnidaria > Anthozoa > Actiniaria > Isophelliidae > Telmatactis > Telmatactis stephensoni. The sequence goes on from JALIZF010001174.1 coordinate 126,380, forward strand.
GTATCCAATATTGGCATTGTGCTCTCCTCTGTACTGCTCTGTAATGGGTTTTGGTAGTTCAAATTGTTTTGGTACATATGATGCATTGAATGGTGGCACAAGTGATAAAATTGCTGTTATCGAAAAACGTATTCTGTTCATCAATGCTTGTTTTATGTTGAGCCTCAGGTCCTGCTGGAAATGTTCTAGCTGTTGTAGGGGTTGTTTTCTCATCCAACAGCAACGTGTTTGTGTTTAGCCGACTTAAAGTCAACTTCTGATCCAGGCTGGTATGGAATTTCTTTGACATGAGATGGCATTAACCATTTGTTTTTTCCCAGGTGCACGTTCTGCTGCCCTCTGTTGTTGCGCCTGCTTCGCAGGCAAACAAGATGGCTCCGACGTGAGAGCAAGCCTCGCTCAAGCCCACCATACAATCTCACAGTGAGCAGTAATCGCTGTACCATATCTTTCGGCAAAAATCCATGTCTTAAGGTATCAGGGTACCCCAAAGTTTCTCAAAAGGGTCGATTTTTACTTTTTTACATTTTCTGATAGAATATACAATAAGCTAAAAATTATTTCACTAGCGATTATTAATATCAAGTTATAAACGAAAAACTTTTTTCCAGCTTAATCCCTGGCAATTATCTGTTGACATCACTTGTCAATTGACCTGTCATCAAGAGAGCTTGTCGGTGAAGAATATATTTGTCTAAACTATCGAAACCTTTGTAAAAAGATTATTCAACAAGAGGCAAAGTTCAGTGGGATCAAATTGCCTTGACTTCCCGCCATTTGTGTGGGAAACGTAACAAGATTTTGGTTGCCCTTTACTTCAGCTGTCATCGGGCAAGATTATTATGTGTTATAATCCCCTTGTATCAACAAACCCGCTTCTTTGCTCCAAAAGACATTTTTGCGTTTTTCTCGGAAGGGAATTTACGTTCAATTAGCCATGTATTTTGAGTTCCTGGTCAAAGGGATTTTAATGGATTCATCTGAAATTTGGCAGAGGTCGTCTTCGATAGTTGTTCTTTAAAGGTGTGTCTCCGATTTTCGATTTTTTGCTCCATTCCAAAGTTATTGTCTGTTTTGTATCGGATCCAGCTATTTTGGCGGTGTTGTAACTTTAGCAACGTATAACAGAAGAACAGGGCAACTAATCAAAAATCTGAGACACGCTTTTGACAAGTGATATCTCATGATCTCAGAAAGATAGTAAACATTGTTTTCGGATCAATATTGATTGACCGGGAACTCCGCGAAGACACCTCGGTGAACATTTGAATAATTCGCTCTAACTTAAAAGGAAAAAATTATTTTACGATAAAAATAATAGAAATAGTTTCTACATTTATTCAGCTTTCTAAAAATGTATACTTTAATGGGGTTTAGCCTAAAAGTTTTGGCGCAATATAGAGTTGAACGCACACTGGTCGCTAGGGGTACCCTGATACCTTAAGAGGAGTGTCTCGGGCTCTCTGCGAGTTATGAACCTATAAAATTCAAAGGACTTGTTTAATTATTTGAACTGATTGATATTTTGATCAACTATGTGTTCGTGAGTTTCAATACAGTCTTAAAACCAGTCTTAAAACCACTTACCCTAGCAAAAACCATGACTTTGTTTTGGGAAACTTCCTTCATTAGTAGTGTGCTAACCCAGCCAGAAACGAAAAAATTGTAGGCATCCATAGATTTATAAGCTTTCATCTGCTTGTTAGTGGCCCATAAGGTTTGCAGTACCAAGTAATTAACAATATCAGGATACTCGATCGTCGGAATTAAGCTATAATTTTCGCTGAAATCAACCCTTTTCAAAGAGTACGGATTGATCCCAATACTGTCTACCTTTTCTTTGTATCTTTGCTTGGAAGGTCCAAGCAAAGAAGCGTAATATTCTGAATAAGTTGTCAAAGAGTGCTCTGACGCCATATTTCTCTCTAGCTACATAACCACTAACATGGCAGATGCTATGACGTAGGCAATTTTTGGTCACGTGTGTGCAAACAAAGAATTTTGGTGACCCATAGAGTGACACCAATCATGAAGTGCCATACATTTCTTACTAGAGAATGAACAGTTAAAATGGCAATATCTTTGCAACAAAAACTCGCTTCTATTCAAAACTTTGCAGTTTACATAGTTTTATGTGCTCTTTTGAGTGAATAATAATATTTGATTTCACTCAGGATTCTGGAAATTTTTTGTTGACTTAGGTGAAAGTCAAGAATATGTCCTAAGTGACTAATATTAATTTGCTAAATGACTGGTCATTATTTATAGAGGGATGGGGGGAGGGGGAGGGAAATGCTGGTGCAAATAGGGTGTTGGTCATATATTTTTTGCACACTCTGTGCCAATATTATGCATAAACGTATGAAAACGGGTTGGGGGGGGGGGGGGGAAGGGGATCATCAAAAAATACCTTTTTCAGATGCACCAGCTCTCCCTCCTGGTTATTAATGACCAGTCCCTAACTGGAGATGCTTGATGAATAACTCTTCTAAGAACTGGTTATTCGGCCGGGCCAGCTTGTTTGAAGGATATAATTAGCATTAATTGGGATGAAATCAATGCTGCTAATGCACTACAGACAATGTTGTTTGTATTTATTAATAAGAGGAGATTTTCTTAATATTCAAGAAATGAGCGCCAAAAATTCTCACATTTCAAAACTAAGTGTTGTTAATAATAAGAGTGACTTTACTTGCCTGCCAAATACAATCATACAGTTATGTGGTATTAGAAACTGATGCTCTTTTTTTGAGTAGTCATTGATTTATTCCACAGGCCAAATAATATTACTCTACTGCATGCTGTTATAATTGCTGAGTTTAAATAATATGTACTTGTCAAAATAAATCATAATTATACTTTCGTGTGCGAGTCGCTGAGTTAGTTTTTTGTGCTAGCTTTTTATATTGACGTAGTAAGGAATTACCGAAAGTTTCTTTAATATGAAATAAACCTTTTGCAATAATTTATTGAAGTCTTTTAGTAGTTGACCACCATAGCACTACTAGATTATCCAAACAAGTTGATTGATATTCTTCGCGAAGTTGACAGATAACAAGCAGAATATTTGTCACCTTAAGTGCCTTGTGGTAAAATAGACTCTGGTGTCCTACTGATGTCCGTAGTTTCAAAACCCGGACATCAGCAGGGAGTTAGGATTTCAAACTTGCTTAAAGCTCCGCATGTATTATAGTTTTTCTTGATTTTCTTGTTCAGTATGTTAGAGCAAAAATGACTAGTCTAGCAGTACTTGATTATATGCTATTAATTTGAGATAATTTTTCGATATGATCATTAAATATATTGGCTATATATTGAATTGTGTTGCTACTGTTTTATCTAAGGCACGAAACAAAGTGACCCACTAATTTACAACAAGGCCTCAAGAGAGGATTTCTTTCCATACAACGTACAATTCACAATGCATGTTACAGCAACATTTTTCTAATGCTTCGATGGCCATCTTGCTGAAGCTAAAAATATCACTACGTTGGGTTTCGCCGCCATCTCCTTCCACGATCTCTGGAGCAATGTGGGGATATTTTTGTTTGTAGGTGTCTTGCTCCTTTCTGGTTAGTGCTTTAGGGCCACGTCCTTGGCTGATTCTTCTGCTTTTCCCAAAGCCTATGATCACAGGAGTGTCATTTCCGGTGACAGTTCTTTTGTCTAAGACAATATTGTTCAACTTGAGATCATTGTCCAAGTAGCCCATTTCGGGAGTGTGATGGAGAGCTTGGGCTACTTGCTTGATGATATCCTTACATTCTATCTCTGAAGTAATCTTTTTGGAGTATATTGCCTTTGAAAGGGTCAAACCGGATTGTGGAATTGCATTTGAACAAATATTGTTGAGGGTAGTTGGGTAATCGGACTCTATTGCTAGGAAGGGCAGGGGACCGAATGAAATAATGTGGTCAAGGGTGGACTGGATAAATATATGAGCTCATACTTGAACTAGCACATGAATTTGAGTGTGGGGTTGGTAAATCCAGTTTAACACTACTCATCAGGGGTTAAGATATTAAACTGTTGTCATTGTGGTGGATGACAAACGTGTTTCATACTTCAAGGCCTTGAAGCTTAACCCTACACGTGATTACCAAGCAAATTGCATGTGATAGTGGTGGGGGTAAAAGAAAAAACGGGTATAAGGCGAACCCCGGACTTACGACTTAGGTGTAAAACAAAGTAGGGACAAAATATGGCCAAAACTGTGGACTAAAAAGGTGAAATAACAACCAAGAAAATATAAAAAGGATTTAGTGAGTAAGGGGTTAAGTGTGTCTGCTCACCTTTGATATGTATGAAAGGTCTGAAAACCTGAGGGTTGTGATGCATTAGAAATTTCCAGACTCAAAGCAAAAGCTAAACCGCACTGGAAAGGAGCTTAACGTAAAAGCAAATATTGTTGAGGGTAGTTGGGTAATCGGACTCTATTGCTAGGAAGGGCAGGGGACCGAATGAAATAATGTGGTCAAGGGTGGACTGGATAAATATATGAGCTCATACTTGAACTAGCACATGAATTTGAGTGTGGGGTTGGTAAATCCAGTTTAACACTACTCATCAGGGGTTAAGATATTAAACTGTTGTCATTGTGGTGGATGACAAACGTGTTTCATACTTCAAGGCCTTGAAGCGTAACCCTACACGTGATTACCAAGCAAATTGCATGTGATAGTGGTGGGGGTAAAAGAAAAAACGGGTATAAGGCGAACCCCGGACTTAAGACTTAGGTGTAAAACAAAGTAGGGACAAAATATGGCCAAAACTGTGGACTAAAAAGGTGAAATAACAACCAAGAAAATATAAAAAGGATTTAGCGAATAAGGGGTTAAGTGTGTCTGCTCACCTTTGATATGTATGAAAGGTCTGAAAACCTGAGGGTTGTGATGCATTAGAAATTTCCAGACTCAAAGCAAAAGCTAAACCGCACTGGAAAGGAGCTTAACGTAAAAGCCGGTAGGGAAGGAAACGTCAGGGAATTTGAAGGGAAATACACGTGAGCAAAAACATTTGAAAAAACCGGTGAGCTGTAGCCCTGTTGGAATTTGTGCAAAAGTTGGTAAGAGGATAAAGATTATTCGAAAAAATGGCGGCCAGACAGTGACCAGATTGAACTACGCCAAGAATTTTCCTCGTCTTCTTCGTTTATAACGGAAAATATAGCTCACAGCATTTTGTAGATGTTAGAGCTTTTGGGTAAGATGGAAAAAGGCATTAAGATGTCTCAGATAAAGGTTAATTTTGAGTTATTATGGATGTTTTTATCGAACATCTCGCACTGGCTCTGTATTTCTTTGCTCAGCTGGTCCTCCAGTGAGTTGCTTAACAACGGTTGTCAAGGACGCTGAAACCGGTCTATCGCTGCCATAGCTTTTTTTTTCCTTGAAAAAAAAATCTTTGCTGGCCTATCACTGCCATTGACCAGAATGCCTTTCAAGGTCAGTGACTTCATACCGAGTAAATAGAGTAGCCTGGGGACGAAGTATAATGTAAACAACAAAGTGACAACTTTCCTCATGGCATAACATTCCACACTCGAAAACACAGTCTGAGTTGCAGTTTTAATTCTCTGATAGACTAAACAATGCCAAAAGAGAAGGAGGAATGGAAGAAGTTCGAGAATAAGGTCAAAGAGAAGAAGAAAGAACATCAAAAGAAGGAAAAGAAGGAGTCGGGGAAGAGCGATATAGAAACTCTCGTGGTGCAGAGGCTGAGTTCTTGTGTGTCCGGAAAGGTCTAAAAGTATTCTCGGGTTGGCAACGAGAGTTTGTGCCATTTGATGAGTACTCTGAACTTTCTATAGGGAACATTAGAGAAGCTTGTTTGAAGCATTATGGATTTGACAGCACCAGTGATGATGTGATGTGTGACATTTTGGCCGGGAAGCAAGGGCCATCATATTCCACGCTTAAGCAACTCAGGAGTTTAAATGTGATTCATGTCCGTTTTGTCGATAAAAGCGAAGTAGAAATCATCGATTATCCTAGTCAGCCAAATAAAAAGAGGAAAGTAGACAAGCATCATAGTCCTCAAAGCACTACAACAGCTTCCTCACCAAATCGACTGAATTGCCGGCCAGTCACGTTTGTGCCAAGAAGCCTTTCCGTAGTGGATATGCTAAGACTAGGGAAAGTCATCACCAGGAAAACAGCATGGTTTGGTTCGAAAAGCCAACACTTGTAGAGTTTGTGATCGAAGTTGAGCCCTTTGCTACTGGGGGATTCAGGAAGGCATTCAAAGCGACCAGCACTGACTCGAATTTTGATGGTCGTACCTGGGTCATCAAGAAATACCTACCAAAGGCGCTGACTGACATCGAAGTTTCACAACAGACAGTACTTGAACATACCAAAAAGGTAGTGCAAATGCATTACCTCGCTCAAAACATTGCAGCAAATTTGAACGAAGAACTCTGCCATTCCGAGAAAAGCACTGAATATGGCGAGGGTCTCTGCTACCAAAAGATCTTTATGAGAAACACTTGTCCACTTTTCTTTTGAAAAGTCGAACAAAGAGATCATTATTGTTGATATCCAAGGTTTGACCCTGAAGTGTGTTCTGTTGTGTTACGATGTGTAGAAATAATACAAGATTCTGATGGATTAACTCAACGAAAAAAATTAATAGAATTAATTAATAGAAAATAAATTATAAAAATGTTAAGATAAAGCAACTCGAAAACAGATCAAGGAATACATACAATTCTAAACAATTGCCTTGGGTGCCTCAGTGATCAAAGTGGAGGGCACATGTCATCTATCATAGACCATTTAACCACAACTTTGTTAAATGAAAATATTTGAGATGCAAAACCATCCTGGAAAAGGTTTAAACAATTTTAAAAAGACATCAAGCAAATATTCTATTACACTATAACTTGATAACACAAATGGCAAATAATAAGGAAATCAATGTTGAAAATAAAATCCAAATTTGTCTATTTCTTGCATGTTTTTGTTGTACTGAACACCCTCAAAAAAGAAAAACCAATATCTTAGTTTGTTTGCCAAAAAGGATGAAATCTTTGCGCATTAATCATACCAGCTAAATAGAATTGTTGCTGAAAAGAATGCAGTATACTAACACCATCAAATTTATTCTCGATCAGGGAATGTTTGAATAATTTTCAACCCATCAAAATCTCCTTCTGACTGGCAAATGAAAGCTTTTTGAATCTTGGAAAAAAGCCCTGGGAATGAAGTTGTATGTATAATATCAAGAAAAGTTTAAAACCAGCACATTATGGTGCTTATATACTCTATCCATGAAATTAAACAAACACAACTGTTGCTAAAACTACCACACTGAAGGCTATTATATGACTGAATGAGCAGGCAAAGAATGTAAGACAAACTGGAATAATTACAAGACACAACCACAACTTAATTTTTCTAAAAAGCCACTTAATAAGAAATATTGGTAAAAAACTAATTAAAGTGCCACTTCCATGAAAATCTGTCAAAATTGGAAACTGATTATTTCTAGTATTTAGCAACGAACATAGATGAAACAATATAAATAATTTTGTAGTTTTAGCATGCTATCACCTAGAAATTTTGATTAAAAGTTAAAAGAACAGTTGGACTAAGTAAATGATGTCATTTTAGATACGTACATAAATTAGTTAAAATTGTCTGTCACTAGTCAGAGTAAAAACACTTAAAACATTCAACATATTAAAAAGTACTAAATACAGAGCTATTTTATGCTAATGCTATTGTTTTCTATTGTTTTACTAGAAGTAGTTAGTACGAAGTTTTACAAAGTATATTGGACAATTTTTAGTGTTTGTATTGGGGCCATTTCACATTTTCCTCAATTTTCATCAGTGGCACTTTTTTACTGATATGTTACAAGCAGTCTTTAAAACCACAATAAAAACTGTCAAGTTTCGTCACTTAATTTTGTAACTGTAAGTTTAAATTTCCAAAACATGCCTCTCCTTGAAGTATTTATCACTGATAATATTGTGCCAGGAATCACAATTCTTCAAAATTAACTACTGGATAAACAGTAATCCACTCTTTCTTTGAGGTAACGAAAACCCATCACAAAGTCACTGATATCCAGATCAAGTGGATCTCCAATGACTGACTCACACTTCTCTTTCAAATCATCAGGCAAATATGAAGTATTATCAGAAAGTACATCAGAAAGTTCTGCAACCTCCTCCAGATCCTCTTCTGTTACTTTAAAGCCTGTGGAAACAAAATAACATTAATGATGTCTGTCATTCAAATTCAATTACAATAAGGATAGTTTAATACTTTTTACAACATATGATTTTTGCAACAGGAAAACAGTTCACTATTATCAATTTATTATCAATTTATTAGCAATTATTCACATTAGAAATGTACTTGTACAATTATTCACATTAGATTATGTACTTTTTATGAAGTGCTCGATAGCCTAACAGTTTTCCTGGTCCTTCAAGTTCTCCTCTCACGACAGTTTGAACTTGATCGAGTGTGACTTTTAGGTCTGTGTAATTGATCTCGAAGTAACGCAACCTCCTGTCTAGTGTTCGTATACTCCAAGAATACTCTGGAAAGTCTCTTCTCATAAAGTCAGGAAATGTTTACATTGATGAGGACTTTGTGTCCTCTCTTCCATGCACTAGTCACAAGTGTCAGATCGGACGGCCGCCATTATGGTAATCATGTATCTTTTGTTCCTTTACCAGATGTTCTGCTTGCTCTCTCTTTACCAATCTCTTTGCCATAGTATGTTCTCAGTCCCATTATTTTCTTGGTGTCACGTTGCTGTTAGTCCAAATCGTATATTCTCTAGCTGTAATGAAGACTCCACACACACGAACTTTTATCCAATGATATATTCGGCTGGCTTTATGGAATATACTTCATAAATTATCCAAAATACTAAATATAATATGTACATGGAAATACTAGAACTATAATTACTAACGAGTTATATACTTTAAATAGATTCACACTCACGACATGTCTACAAAATTGATTCACACTCGCGAGATATCTACAAAATAGATTCACAATCGCACTTTCTAATGTTCTAGGCCTTTAGTGCACAGTTTTTATTCACACTCTCTCTTGGCGCCACGAAGAAAGATTGATACGTTTACCGGTTGTGTAGTTTAGCCTTGACTTGATATTTCGTTCTCCTTCAGGCAAGTTTTATCCATGCATACTTCGTACAATTCCAAGTCCATTACATTTCTCCTATTGTTACATGGCCCGTAAAATGTCTCTTTGCGGTTATACACCTCAAAGGCCCACTTGAACGGAACTTCCACGGTTCAAACACCACTACAAGGCCGAGAGTCCAGCAAGGTTGAATATACTGAAGTATACTGAATCTTTCACTTGTAAACGCTTTCTTCTTCAGACCTGATGTCAAGCACAACACACCCACACACCGACTGACTCTCTCTCTCTCCGTGCCTACATATCTTTACATATTAACATAAAGAACTACAAATACACAATGAATACAATAACTATGTTTACATTCCTGGATTCAATCGCGTGACACTTGGCAAGGTCATCTGCTGTCAAACCTACAAGGCCAGACATTCCTACAACACACCACAGTCCTACAACACCCGACAGTCATACAAGGCCAGACAGTCCTACAACACACGGCAGTCCTACAACGCACGACAGTGCTACAACACACTGCAGTCCTACAACACCCGACAGTCCTACTAGGCGAGACAGTCCTACATCACCTGGCAATCCTACAAGGCAAGACAGTCCTATGAGACCAGACAGTCCTACAACACATTACAATCCTACAAGACCTGACAAACCTACAAGACCTGACAGTCCTACAACACCTGACAGTCCTACAATTTCTCATAGGCCTACAAGTCCGAGTGTGGAGCATGCATATGGTAATGCAGCAAGCATACCCAGCCATTGGTGTTACTCATAACAACATTTATTTTCAAAATATTGAATTTATTTCAAACAAATATTATTTGATTTTAAATTTCTAGAGCATTATTGAGTACATATTATGCTCAAAGATCTATCAGTATACAGTGTTGTTTGGAGCAAATTGCTTAAAGAGCGAAAAGCAAATGACATTTCTGGGCATATAATTGAGAAATAGATGCATGAAATGCACGATTACAAGTATATTTTCTTGTTTGGTTGTACTAGATATTTCGACTGTACACAGTAGTCATCATCAACATCTACTAAATGTAATTCAAAAATTCAAAAATAAAATAAATAAAATCGTATCTACATTCTATTTGCACAAGAGACAAAGGAAAGTGTCCACTGTCCGCATTTGGTGTTGCAGCACTGGACACAGTTTCCTTCTGCGTGCTGTAAGCACACAAGGCAAATATCAATATCCCTCTGACCTTTTCTCCTTTTCCTTTCTGGTAACACAGGGGTTGTGACTACTTTAAACCCAACTACAACACTCTGTTCACATTGTAAAAATAGTTCAATAATTATGTGAAGAAGATATCGTGGTCCGCAGAAAGCTCGGCAATACCAATAACATTTATACCTTGCTACAGCCCTGTGATGTTACTTTAAAGGGAGTTTGAGGAAGTTACAAACCAACTAGATCCGCTGCTGTAAGGTCCTGTAAGCTATCAACAAAGCAGATATCCAATGCCATAGCATTTCGCATTGAAGTTGAGAAAACGTTATTTATTGAAATTGTGTTCTATAGCAAGCAACAAATTAAAGTACTTTATAAAATACAATTCACAAGTGTTGCAAATATACTACTGGCCTCAAATTTTGGTGTTGAAGTTGAAATGTGTAACTCCTTGAAATTTGTCATTTTGGTCCTTAATAAGTCCTTGAAAACTCCTTGAAATTTTTAATGGGAACCTAGCACGAACCCTGTAGAAGTCATGCCTTCTACTTTGTCTGTATTCCTCCTGCTACTCTGTGATTTCTGGCTCTGTGAATTTAAAACCACACCTGTTAATATTGACTATCTACTTGTAAAAGTTTCACTTGATAAATATCGTCCAATATGTAGACGTCCTCTGATTTAAGAAGTCATACCTTCTGCATTGTCTTTATTATTCCTATGGTTTCTACTCTCTCTCGTACGTCCCGTGCTTTCTTGCTCTGTGGGTCACACCACACCAACTGTCAATATTGACTATATACTTGGAAAAGCCATTCTTTTACAAATAATGGAAAATCATTTATGAGTCTTACGATGTTTGATTCTTAGGCTACTTTTAACTATTAACTATTTCCTATTTACCATTTTACCATTCATTGTTTACCAGCCAGCCCAGTCTTCCAAAAAGCATAGGAAACTGTTCTTGATAATCTCTATTTGTGAGCTTTGTCTCAACCAGATTAATATTAGATCTAGAAATCATTTCAAGTTGATGGCAGGCATTTCTTCCCAGCAATGGCTTTTTCAATCCTTGCACCACATAAATGTCTTCCACACATGAAGTTTGATGGCTTTGCAACACAGCTTGGAACTTGCCTATGCAATTTAGTTGTTATAGTCCTGCAAGGACCATACAGCTTCCTGTTTGGTTTCACAAGGGTAAGTGGAGAAGTCATCTTGTTCAAAATCTTCTCTGAAATGACAGATACATCTGCTCCACTATCAAGCTTGAAATTAACTTTGTAGCCATTAACATCCACATCTGATCTCCACTGCTTGTGTTTCCACATAAATTTTGCCTAGAAACTTACCAGCAAATGATTCATGATTGCTATCGGTTGTTACTTCGCCAACACTTGAAAGTGTTTTGCAAACTTTTGCAAAATGTCTCTTTCGAGAACATTTATGACACAGCATTTCTAGCTCTGCATTTCATCTGGTTAGAATGAGATGGCATCCCACATCTTTGACAACTTTGGTTTGCTGTATTTTGGCTTCATGTGTTGCTTGTCTGAGGCTTTTGTGCTTGCTTCTTTCAAATTTCTTAAGCTTTGCTGCTCCTATGGCATTGACATTTGCCGGGCTAGAAACTTGACTGCTGCTTGCTGCCTTTTCACGGACTCAGTCTCACGAACCATTTTCACAGCAGCCTCTGGCATCAATTCAGTTTCTAACTGCATTTTCTCACTCAGCTTAGCATCTATCACTCCCACTACGATCCAGTCTCATGTCATCTCCTCTTTCAAGACACCATGGCTACAATATTCAGAAAGACAATACAAAGATGTTATGAACGATTCAGCTGATTCATCAATTTTTTTTCAAAGTTTGAAAGAAGGAAGTCATGTTTTGTGTGAATTTTTGCATATGGTCATCATTCACAAAGATGGAATTTTCAATGATGGGTAGACATTGTTGAAAAGTTTCAGCTGTTTCAGATATGGCCACGTGTGGTCTTCGATAATATTTACAGTTGTTGGCTTGAAGGCTATTGGAAAGAACTTCTTCCATTATTGCAGGTCGTTTCCCGTACGGCGTTAGGAGGTATTTTGGGTAGTGGTTCAAATATTGAACTCCTTCTTTGATAGGGGATTTCTGCATTTCTAGAGGAAAAAATGGACGTTGATTGAATTTAGCAGGTTCATAGATAACGTCTCGCCTAACGTTAAAGTACATGTCAGATTTCTCTTTGACTTTGTCAAATTTCATCTCTATCTTCTTCGAAGACAAAGGTTGTCAAAACATATCATCATCATCATCATCATCATCATCATCATCATCATCCATTTCTCCCACACTTCTGGCTTCTGAAAAGTGAATTGATCAGACAGAGTAATACGACTACTGGTCATCCTGTCCTTCGTCAAAGCTGTCATGACCGAGTGCCAAATTCTCGAGTTTTTTTCACTGAATTTGTTCCTGTAGTCTTCGAGTCTTGTCTGTTATTGTTGTAAAAGTTCATATTAACTTTCTGAAATGATGTTTAAGTGATATTTGCATAGGAAGTCATGGGCACACGGGAAATCACGTGACCTAACTAATTGACATAATACGACAGACTTGACCAAAGTTTTCAGATAAATAACTGTATATATTGTCATTCGAGTGTTTGATATTTAAATTCAAATCTTGAAAGCTGATTGGTGCATTTAACTGGAAAATTAGTTTGAAATATTCATTGGCTGTTGACCATTTTAATTCAGGTAGTGTTTGTTGATTCATGTAAGAACTATTAATATCATTGAAATCTTCAAAAGAAATATTTGTAGAGTTGTCAGACAGATGTTCCTCAAGATCGCAACGTAACTCCTTGTCTAGCCCAAATACAATTTTACAACTACATTGATGCACACCTTTACAAGTTTTGCCACAACAGCATTCGACGTTAAAGTTAGCAGGAATAGTTGGTGAACTGATGACAGGTATTTGCCTTGCAGCATTGCCAGAATGACCTTGTTCTGCTTGGTTGAGTCGTTGCTTACACCGCCATGAATGGTGACCCAGCGTGATGATGTCATTACCACAAAATGAACAAACCACACAAACATAATAACATAAAGATAACCCTCACAGTAAATTTGATGGAGCCAAAGTGGCCCCTTAAAAAGGGCCAAAATTTGACCCAGAAATAGCTCCTCCATATTAGGGCCAAAATGGCCCTTTACAGAGTGCCGTTTATGGAAGGACCATTCTAGCCCCTTAAAAGGGGCCAAAATTTGACCCAGAAATAGCTCCTCCATATTAGGGCCAAAATGGCCCTTTAGAGAGGGCCGTTCAATGGAAGGACCATTTTAGCCCCTTTATAAGGGGCCAAAATTTGACCCAGAAATAGCTCCTCCATATTAGGGCTAAAATGGCCCTTTACGATGGGGCCATCATATTTAAGGGCCAAAATGGCCCAAAATCTGACCTAGAGTGGCTTCTTCTTGGTGGGCTAAATTAGCCTTCAATAAGGGGCTGTTAAATTTAGATACCAAAATAGCCGCCTGGGCCAAATAAATTATAATCCCTTAGAATAAACTTCTCTGAAAATAGATAAAACTGTTTTAGAAAAAAACAACATTTATTTGTATCAAATAATCCAAATCACTAATAATAATAATACTACAATAACCAATACTACAGTTTTTTTTATCTAGCTACTCCAATTTCTACATCTTGTAGTGTAAATCTAAGATACTTTAGATGCATTTCTTCAGTTTAGCAATCTTTTTCTTTGGAAACTAATCTACTGAGTAGTAAGTTGCTTTAGTACATTCATGAATGTTGTAACTGAAACATGGCTCTTTTCAGTTACATCACCCATGAGGGCCATTTCAAGAAAGTTAAAAATTAACTTTAAATTAACTAAAACAGTGTCACAATTATTTGAGAATAAGAATTTCTGCTTGTGCAGTTGCCCAATTTCACTATGACATCACATCAAAATTGTAGTATAAGTTCCTTTTGTCGCGAGTTCCAAATAACTTAAACTTTATTTGTATAACATAAACAACATTTGAAATCACTCTACTCAACTGACACACACAACACAACACACAACCGCCCTCGCTCACGCCATTCTCACGCGTACACATACGTCACAACACTCACTCTACACTACCCCTCTCTCTCTTAAATGGCTAAATTACCATAACGTGAATTATGATAAAGTCAATGTTCTTGAAAAATACAATACTCAAAATGTATTGTACAGTCTTATAAGTTTTTAATGATGTTCAAATCTTGTAAACTTTCTGAAGGTTGATGATCACTTTAAATACTTGATGCAATCTTGTTGCTTCTTCTGAAGATCCTCTCCATCCACTTGGGCTTAGTGTGGTCTTGCGTGTTGTGGACTTGCTTTTTTTTAACATTTTCTAGTATTTTTATTCTTTTATCCAAATTGTTACACATACTTTCGAGGGATACTGCTGTAAACACCCAGTCACCATATCTCTGTGGTGCTCTTCTTTCTCTCTGTGGTCTTCTGAAACTTGTTTCATTCTCTAGTTCTTCATCTTGGTCATCTTCAACCTCCAGTACTTCTTCCTGATCTTGAGATTCTTGAGGTACTTCATCTTCATTAGTTGCATATTCCTCAGTAGTTGTAGCTGCTGATACATCATTTTCCACTTCTTTGTATCGTACATACAATGTTCCATATAAGGGTAGTCATTGTCCTTATTCTCCACTTCCTCCTCCTCATCAGAAATTTGTTCTGTGGATTCACTAGTTTCACTTGTTATTGATTTTGGTTCTTTGGTTGTAATGTCTTGATCAGACTTGCTTTCCTTTGCTTGAATCGTTTCATCACTTGATTGACTTGACTTGTGTAACTTGAAATTGTTATAGTGCACAACTTTTGTTTTGCTTCCACTTAGCTTAATCTTGTAATTAACATCAGACAGTTTCTCTTTAATGACGTAAGGACCTCTCCAGTATCTATGAAACTTTGCAGCTTCTCCTACTTGTAGTTGAGGACTATAAAGAAATACTTTATCTCCAGGCTTGTAAACTTTGTTGGTCAGAGATTTATCATAGTATTCTTTTTGGCGAAGCTGTGCCGTTTGTAGATTCTTGCTTGCTTGTTGATAGGCCTGTGTAAACTTTCCCTTTAAGTCTGTAGCAAATTTACCATATGATGTTTCTTCTTCGGTGATCTCTTCTCCTAACAGAATGTCCAGTGGTAATCTTGTCTCTCTGCCAAACATCAGATGAAATGGTGTATAGCCAGTAGATTGGTGAACACTGCTCCTGTATGCCATCAGACACGCTCCGATGTGCTCATCCCACCTTTCAGCATTCTCTTCCACTCTGACCTTGAGAAGGTTCTTTAGTGTCTTGTTGAAGTTTTCGACTTGACCATTTCCTGATGGATAAGGCGTTGTCCGTGTGTTGTTTATTTCCAATACTTCACACATTTCTTGAAATATCTTAGATTCAAAGTTCCTACCCTGATCTGAATGGATGCTGTCAGGGACTCCATAGCGGTAGATCCATTCATTGATGATTACTCTTGCACATGTACTTGCTCTTTGATTCCTCAGGGGGTAAGCTTCTGCCTATTTGGTATATGCACACTGCACAGTCAAGATGTAAGAATTCCCTTTCTTCGTGCGGGGTAGAGGACCAATTATATCAATGTGTATTCTTTGCATTGGATGTGATGACGGAATTGAAATCAAGCCAGCCTTTGGTTTCTTGGAAGGTGGTTTACATTCACCGCAAGTCACACATGATTGCACGTAGTCATACACCGCACTGGTTAGACCAGGACGCCAGAATCTTGCTTGCAACTTGTGAAGGGTTTTAAGTGTACCAAGATGACTTCCTTCAATTCCATCATGAAGTCGTTTTAACGCTGGTGTTAGTAGACTCTGTGGTAGGACAATTCTTGGTTTCCAGTCTTTCTTGTTGTTTGTTGGACGAATGTACAGTACTCCATCTTTAAGCTCTAGCAGGCTCCATTTCGCACAGATAGACTTAACCATTGGGCTCATACCTTGTAACTCACACTTGGTTGGCTTGTCCTTTCCTTCCATTAGGAGCTCAATAACATAAGCTACGTCCATATCTTTCTTTTGAGCTTCAGCTACTTCATCAGTAGACCATAGAGCTTTGACCGATCCCTTGTCACTGGATTCCGTTTGGACGATAGTTGAGACTGTCACTGATGTTGTTGCGGACTGTACAATATTTCTACAGGATGGACAATTTCCACCATGATGTCGACGAGGTCTTCTTGACATGGCATCTGCGTTGACATGATCTTTTCCAGGTCTGTGGATGACTTCAAAGTCGTACTCTTGAAGCTTCTCCAGCCATCTAGCCATTTGACCTTGCGGTTCTTTGAAGGATGTTAGCCACTGCAGCGCATGGTGATCTGTCCGGACCTTAAACTTCCTTCCAAGCAAATAATATCTGAAGTAATCAATGAACTCCACTAGTGCAAGCATTTCCAAACGTGTTGCACAGTAGTTACGCTCAGGTTGTCTAAGAGAACGACTTCCGTAAGCTATTACGTGTTCGGTACCATCTGGCTGAACTTGTGAGAGTACTGCGCCGATTCCTTTCTCTGTACTGGCATCAGTGTCTAACATGAACTCGCCTGCGTCTGGTCCGAAGTTTGGATATGCAAGAACAGGAGGATTTGCCAGACAGTCTTTGAGTTCCTTAAAGGCTTTCTCTTGCTGCTCTGTCCACTCAAATTCTTGATTCTTTTGCAACAGATGACGAAGTGGTTCTGACTTGACTGCAAAGTCTTGAATGAATCTTCTGTAATATGAAGCTAAACCCAGGAAACTTCGTAACTCAGCAACATCTTTAGGCTTGGGCCATTCCTGTACTGCTCTTGTCTTGTCGGGATCTGTCTGAATTCCCTTTGTGGATACAACATGACCAAGAAATCGTATACTTTGTTGAAGGAATGAGCACTTCTTCTTCTTCAGCTTAACTTTTGCAGATCTGAGCCATTCAAAAACAGCTCGCAGACGTTCTAAATGTTCATCAAAGTTCTTGGACCAAACAATGATGTCATCTAGATACACTAGACAGTCTTTCCATGCTAGACCTTTCAATGCTAAATTCATCAATCGCTGGAATGTAGCGGGTCCATTGGTTAAACCAAATGGCAAACAAGTCCAATTGAACTGTCCTTTGTGCGTCACGAAAGCGGTCTTGTTACGGTCTTGAGCTGCTACCGGTACTTGCCAGTATCCTGAAGCTAAATCCAAAGTAGAGAACCATACCGCATCATCCAGGAACTCTAGGATATCATCTGTCCTTGGTAGAGGTTGGGCATCCTTTATGGTAACTGCGTTCAGTTTCCGGTAGTCTATGCATAAACGGTAACTTCCATCCTTCTTTCTCGCCAACACAACAGGACTACTCCAAGGGCTGTTCGATTCTTCGATTCTTCCTTGTTTCAACAACTCTTCCAACTGTTCCTCCACTGCTTCTCTTTTAAAGGGTGGTAGACGACGAGGTGGTTGCTTTATGGGTGTGGCGTCGCCAGTGTTGATCTTGTGTTCTATCAGGTCCGTCAAACCAAGTTCTCCAGGCTGCTCTGCTATGATATCATTGAATTCTTCTATAAGAGCAGAAAATCGAGTTTTCTGTTCTTTAGAAAGTTCGTGTGTATCTTTGGACGGATTTCTTTTACCCTCGCCTACTTCACTCTCCTGGCTCGTTTTTAAGTCAAATACACTTACTGAACCATTGTTCTGGTTCAACGGATGAAATACTCCAACGGCCTGATTATCTTTGAACTTTATAGTATCGTCGGTAAAATTTGCCAAGCGGACTAGAGCTTCTCCTTCCCTGGGTATAACTAGTGTTCTAGCTAAGTAGGGACCATTGCTCGGATACAACTTGGTAACTCTTTCAACCATACCCGGGGTGCCTTCGTTTCTTTCATATCCCTTTTTCCAATCTTGCCATTACTGACACTTCAGTTCCCGTTCAATATCTATCTTCTCTGCTAACATCAATCTGCAAACACTTGGGCTTGACTTTTTGTAATGAATAGGTATTTTGCAATCCTTTATGCAGAAAGTGCCAAAGTCATAACAAATTTTGCACCCATTCGCTTCAAAGAAATCTGAGCCCAGTATCGCTTCATGATAAATACCCTTAACCACGACCATGGAAACAACTAGATCAACAGTTCCTACGCGAAGTCTAACGTTTGTACGCCCTTTAACTTCTAGAGTTTCTCCATTTGCAACTGTTAAAGTAGCATCGATTGATTCTAGTTTATCAGGGCTATAACATCCGCTTTTCTTCCACGTTTCTTTATCTATGATACTTGTTGTTGCTCCCGTGTCAAGAAGAATGGGTACCTCTGTGATTAATCAAACCAGAAATATAAATTCCATTCCCACTAACTGTTAATAACGTTAAGTTTTCTTTAGAACTTGGGGCTGAAACTTTTACTGAGATTGACTGCCCCGCGATCCCCTTCTGTCGTTTCCCTGGAGTACCCTTTTCTCTGGACAACTAGAGGCATAATGACCCATTTTTTGGCAGGAATAACACCTGATATCGTTAGGGGTTTTCTTTTGCTGCTTTTCTAATTGCCCCTCTAGGCTTTCTAGCTTCTTCTTCATGCTTACCACAAGCTCTTTCAACTCTTTTAACTCTGAATTCTTCTCATTTCCGGTGGAAATGACGTCACAATGCATTTTCTTTTTAATATTATGGGATGCGGTATAAGCGCTCTCCAACGAACGTAAATTTCTGAAAGCTTCTTGCAAGGAACCGGGTTGGGCTAAAAACAGCTTTTCACGAATTTCTTCGGCCACAAAAACACCCTCAGTAAACTTATCTTTGGCTAATTCATCTCTGAATTCAAGCGATGCATTTGGATAAGCATTTTCGGTCAGCTCTAGCAAGGCATCAGCAAAGTTGTCAAAAGTCTTGCCTTTGTTTTGTTTTCGATTTTTCAAAAGTAGCTTGTAATCTGCTACAGTTTTTCCAGAATCAAATCTCTCGACTAATCTTGCTGTGAAAACGTCAAACGAGGCATCATCTGGCAATCTTAGCAGTTGTACGGCATGAAATGCCGGCTGATCAAGCAGGGTCATCAAGTAATCTTTGATCTCCGTTGATGGGATGCATGCAATTTTGGCGTACTGATTGAATTGCGCTAACCAAGACTTAAAATTTTGGCCTAACACATAACTCTTCGGGACTTTTGGTACGTACATTTTCTTGTTTCCTTGTACTTGACTTGTTCCTAGCGCTTGAATCATTGAACTTACCAAATTTTCCATCAATGTAGAGTGTGAACTACCTGCCGCCACCGCTCCTTCAGCTCCTTCGGCTTCCTTTTTCTCTTGTTTACCATCGTTTTCCGTAATTTTTTTTTCCTTCTTCTTCTTCACCGCTGCCACCAATGTAGTATAAGTTCCTTTTGTCGCGAGTTCCAAATAACTTTATTTGTATAACATAAACAACATTTGAAATCACTCTACTCAACTGACACACACAACACAACACACGACCGCCCTCGCTCACGCCATTCTCATGCGTACACATACGTCACAACACTCACTCTACAAAATATTCTATTGTTTAAATGCTTAGGATAATGGTTGAAAGAGGGTTATCTAAGCAAAAACACAAAGAAAAGTGATATATAAATGTTCATAGAATGGACAAAAGCAGTCACAACAATCAAATTTAATATTACTATTTATTATTTATAACTCAACATTGTTTGTAATAGGTGAATGGATAATGTTGGCCTTTTTACTGTTGATAAGCAGTTACATGTATAATTATTCACCTTCTTCATTACATCCCAAATCAACAGCATTCCCAATGTCCTGTATAAGGCTTTCAAATTTCTTTAATGTGGTTGCATGCTTCATTAGTCTGGGTACCCATGTATCTTGGAAGCTGCTCTTTATTTTTTTCGCCATATCCGGGTTTCCCATAACACGACCAAATTCTGCTTTGATCTGATACATGAATTTTCAACAACTATTGTGAGAGGGTATTCAAATAACTCAAAGACAGTCAGAGAAATAGTACTCACATATAACATATTCTGCATTGGTGGAAAATCCCTTATAACTTCTCCAAGATGCTGCAAATCAGTTAAAATCATCTTTTGTCTTTCTGCATAACTCTTTTTCCTCTGAACAATCTGTGTCAGGGACAACTGTCCATGGGTTTTGAAATTAGGAATTTTTAGGCCTTCCTCCAGCATCATTAGAACTACAGGAAGTGTCCACCTTTTTCTTCTTTCGTTGATCCTTTTTTAATCTATTTTTGAGCTTTTCATCAACAGTGTCCTAAAATCAAAATGTCAATGTAAGAATGCATTAAAGTGCCTTTAACGTCTATGAGATTAGTATTTATTTTGCATTTGCATTTTGAAATTTCAAATCTTCATATCTCAGAAAATATACGGCCATTAGACAAAATTTATTTGAAGAGTAATTTTCAACACACAAAGATTCAAAGTATATACTTATTTCGTAGACGATATAGGCGCTTTAAACAAAAACAAGAAATTAATAGTTAAACTTAAGGAGGCTTCCTACAATTTCTCTTACTAGTTCTCGACTGGTCAACCTGAAATGGCTGTAGTTCTTACATGAAATCACCCACAGTTATGAACTTTCATCCACTTACTACAGAAAGACTGAAGTTTTTGATGATACAGTATGTGTTTTGTTTCTATCAGGGTTACCATAGCAACAAAATGATGACATCACCATTTTAGATCCCAAGCAATTTTCCCTTCCCTGATACCCTAGGTCTTCAGGGATGAATGACCACCAAACATTGACATTTTTGGACATGTTTATATGGTCCGTAACTTATAAAGCACATTAGTTTGCCTCCCCCAAACCCCTCACTCTCAATACCCCTTCCCCCCAAAAAAACTCCATGTGGTCTAAACAGAAAAACTATACACACCATTTTGTTATGTATCTATAGACAATTAAAATTTTAACTCACCCATGGCCTTGAATCCTCGCCAAGGGCTTCATCTTTTAAAAATGGATAAGCCTCAACAATCATCATGGCAAATTTTCTACGTTCATGTATTTTTGGATTGTGTGGGGCTGCATTTCTAACATTCTTACAAATGTCCCTGATCATCTCGTTGATTTGATTTGATGACAGGAATTTACTGTGAATTCCAGCCTCCACAGATGAAGAGAACTATAAAAACAGAAAAATAAATCCTTTTTAATAAATTGTGGATAAATTAAAATTATATATTAAAATGAAAAGTCAATGTATATCTGTACACCTGGATGTTCATTATTTGTTCTCATACATAAGACAGTCACTTATCACGTGGATGGATCTGAGCCTTTCAGGACCTTAACCCACCAGCTTAGGCAATTTTACAACAATGTCATATAATTGTCTTGATAATATAAATGATGCTTAATAGTACATGTAGTCAGCCTTCAACCATGAGGAAGGCAAACCAAAAAGAAAAAAAAAATCAATTATCAATACATGCAGTAATGATTAATATACATGTCGTATATGGACAAAAATGTTATCAGACTTGATATCATAATGAACCACTAAATGTTTAGTATGCAAAAAGTTCAGTGCATCTGCACAATCACATAGTATTGAAAACCACTGTGTAATGTTAACAATAACTATTTGGCTAGATATAGCTAAAGCAGAACCTATTGAACTGGCTTTGAGAATGCTTTTGAGCAAAGTTCAAAAACTACCAGAGGTAAAGTATCAGTACAGTAGCCAAAAACAAAAGGAAAGCACTTGTGGTTTAGCTGTTGTACAATTTGAACTTCATATAATAAATCATTTACAGTGATACTATCTGTGGTATACTCTACAATACAATACAATACAATACAATACAATACAATACTCTTTATTCACTAGATTAAAAACAAATCCTGTGATGCGCATAACAAAATAAACTAAACTAAAATATATATAAGAATACCTAAAATGCTAATTTAAAAATACTGACTAATATTTAAATATTAATCTATTTGAAAAACTATTCTTAAAACGTTCAGTATTGATAACAGGCATGATGGCACTGTTCCTTCTTAAATTATATGAATTACTTTTGATGACGGGCAATAAAAATTTCAAGACTTGAAATGACATCCTATTGATTGCAGCTTCTTAATATTATCTTCAAGTAATTCCAAATCTTTTCTGCTCTGATTTAGAGCCTTATCAAATATATGATTTTCCTCCCTAAGTTTTACATTTTGTCTATTAAGTTCAGAATATCTAATTTCTCTTGATTTCCTTTTTCGTTCTTTTTGAATTTGTTTTCTCTTTTTTCTTCTTTGGAGTTCAGAAAGGGAAACCTTACACCTCTATAAGAGATACAAAATAAAATTACTACCCCGTGCACCCAGATAAAGTACCACACAATTCTCTTATCCACACGTGAATCTTGTGTACCAAAAAAAGTATGCACTTTTTTCCACCACAAGCAGTGATTGGCACCAAAAGAATTGAATACCTTTATACAACGGAGGGAACCACCAAGATTGTAATTTTGTTTTCCACTAAAAAATGTGAAATAAAAAAAAAATTGGCTAGCCTTTAATTTTTTTTTGTACTTTCTAATGTATGGTCAGGAATAGTCATGCAAATCAAAAAGAGTAGTGACTGACCATGATCATAAACACATACAAAAATCAGTTTGATGCTGTAATACTCCCATAATGAATGCTATTTTTTATAATTTTTTTGCTGAGCTGATGCAAACAAATGTGCAATACAAAATTGATAGTACTAAATGCTAAATAATGCTAATTTCATTGTAGCCTGCATAGCAGGGGTGAGGGGACTGGAGATAGGCAAAGGGGAGGGGGAAGAGGGAAGGAGGAGAGAAACCATCTGCCCAAAGACTATGTTTTTGAGATACAGTATTGTTGTCCACTGGAGGACAGAGTATTTTGATTGGTTGAAAATCAATCTATCTGGTTAATGGAATATGTGCTAACAGCCAGTACACAGCAACAAATCCCAGCCATGAGGAAAAGTGCTAGAAATTCTAGTCAGAGAAATCACATCTTTCTATCAAAATCCAAACAATATGAACACTGTAATTATTTTTCCTTGCTGTCTTTTGTAGGCTATGATGTTGAAATCAATTTTTTTAATGGATTACCTGAATTGACTTGATGGAGTCAGATAGCATAGATCAAATTCCAACTTTACAACATTAAAGCAAGATGAAAGGTGTTACAAGAAGCTAAGAGGACATTCTGAAAAACACCAGCCTTCGGAAAGGTGGTTTCTCCTCTCCCTTTCCCCTTCTTCCCCCCTCCCCCTCCTAAACCATTAGCTAGGCGGGCTAATTCAATTGTTTCCATTGTTTAACTAGTGATATTTAGCATCAAATATTGTAAAGTACTGTACAAAGTTTTAGACAGTGTTTGTGCTCTCAAGCTGCATACAGTACATTGACTTTACCTTACTACAGTTGTTCATGGATGACGAAGAGCTCTGGCTGTGAGATGGTCCTGCAGTATTCTGAATAATTAGATACAAAGGAAAGGTAAACGTATGCTCATTGATTATTGACTTATCATGTTATAATTATAACATGATTAAAACACATAAGACCACGAAACACTTGATACACTAGCACCATAATATTTTAAAATTTAGACTTCAACTTACTTACATTTTTATTTGTATCTGTAGGTGTAGATCTATGAGTGGGTATTAAACCACCATTAATGCTTTCAAATGACGAGTTAGTACTGATCTAAGTAAAGTAAGGAAAAGAGAAATAAAAAGCTATATTACAAACAAACTTTAAGCTTCATGATCATCCAAGTAAACGTGAATAACTTACTGTACCTCGTTGTCGAGCTCATCATGATCAGCGTCGTTTGAACTTTCCGTCGAACTTTCGTCTGAATCCGATTGAAGAATCGGACGTTTTTGTTTCTTTCTTGAAGAAGCAATGTCCTGCGATTGACGAATGGGTTTTCCATTCCCATCAAATGTCTAGTAAATTAGAAATACAAAATAAATCTCCTTTAGCGATAGTTTGTTTACTACTTTGCACATGCTCCGTTATCAACTAAATGTTCCCACCATTTCTATCACGTGCCAATGTCTCTGGCTTCGAAGCATTTTACATCTTACAGCATTTTTGATACATTTTTATTACAAATTACGCAATTTACGAACCGGTTTTCCATTCCCATCAATGTCTAGTAAATCAGAAATACAAAATCAGTATCCTTTAGAGATAGTTTATTCAGGAGAGCCCTCCCGCCATTTCGTGCGGCTCGCTTCGAAGCATTTTACATCTTACAGCATTTTTGATACATTTCTAATTACTAGAATATAAAGACTTGTATAATAGCGATTATATTAAAGAATTAAAGCTACACTTACCATTCCGGTTATGTCCATCCATATTTGAATAACATTGCGCTTTTCTGATAAATTTGGGAACCAGTCAGTGAACTCTGCTCTGGTCAATGTGAGAAACAATTCTCCATCTACTCCAGCTTCTAAAATCAAACAAGTTTATAGTTTGTAAAAAAAGTTCTGGCCACGTTCTAGCGATCGATTAATGTATTATTTAGAGTATTTGAGTCTGAGCTATTGTGGCTTATTGGCATGTGCCATGTGCTTACTTCTCATAATATCAGCTCTCTCTTCTGGTAAGCCTCGTTCATTCATTCAAGATTTGCGATTTCATCGCTTGACATTTTCGCAAGTTCTTCCATGTCCATGTTGCTAGAGTTTGGATAAAAATCTTTCTACAAACTAAAAAGCTGACCTAACTGATCACGCACAACTCACCCGTGTCACAAGCGGGGACCGAATGACCTGGCACTGAAACCAGAGACTACCACATTCCGAATTGTTACGTAAAGACAAACCAGTATTTGATTGGAGGAAAATAAATCTTTTACAAACATAAAGGATCCTTTTACAAACATTTGGTAAATGTTCGTCATGAAAACAATTTGAAGCGTGACCTTCCATAAGCTCATGATTGACAGGTCCAGTTAGTTGATTCTTCTCTCACTGAATGAGCGAGAAACCCTCACAGCTAATTCTACTGCTTTTCCAGGGATTATTTCTTTTACATGTTTGATCAGTGATTTAACTGCATGTTATAAAGCAAGATATTACGTAAAGCTCATTCTTGATTCCTATCTTGCTACTTGAGTTCTACGTTGCGTTGTCACATTGATTACTTAATAACAATACTTATCGCATAGACGAGTTAAAATTCAACTCACTCGGATATTGTGATGTACTTCCGTCATTGAATATCAACTTCAAATGTTGTGCGGGAAATCGCGCAGCCTGTAGCGTAAACACTGGGAAGCTACGTAGTTCTACTCGGAATGGTCAATGATAATTCCTAAACACTGGAGAGTTTTCAATTTGATATATAAACTCAATATGAATGATGCCATTCTCTTGTACTATGTGTTGTGACGTAGCCATCACACTTTCTTTGCTGAAAAATCACTTACAAAGATACCACAAAGATGAACGAAACTTCCATGTGGTTTGTCAGGTCCCATTGTGCACTAAAACGTACCATAGCTACGAAGGATTTAAAAGTCATTTGCGCCAAAAGCATAAGGACATTATGCATAAGGTAATAGAGGTGGGAGACTTAAATGTTGATGTAAACGAAAGTCAAAGTGACAGCAGCATGTCCTTGGCGTCCGACATAGGGTTAGATGTAGACAGTGCAATACATCAAAACCATGAAGACAATAACGATGATAATGAGCAACAAGATGATGCCTCCGAGGAACAACGAGTTAGAAAACTAAATGCTGCATATTTACTGGGGATGAAGGAGACACAAGTTGAACCAAAGGACAGTGGATGCAGTAGTATCGAACACTGCATCAGTAGTTCAAAACTCTATTGCATTACTTAAAGATAAGCTTTGGGACAGGCTGGAATCAAGTGGATTTGATTGCAGAGCGGTGCCTGGACTTCAGGAATATTTTGAAGAGCTAGACTCGGAAGATAATATTATCAACAATTCTTTTCTTGGCATGGAAACTAAATGTCAGCAAAATTCAGTTTTTAAGGAACTATTTGGTATAGTGGTAAGTATGTATCTGGTATATATATTTGTGACCTCGTTAATATATACCTATTTCTTATTGCAGACAAAGTATCAATCCAAAAATAGTTTATCCACTTTAATTCCTCCCATTCCAGGAACCAATTCGCAGAGTACTTGGAGAAATCCATGGAGAAAGACGAACTGGAATAATGAGAAGGGCTGTGCGCAAAGCAGAGGAAGTAATTTAAATTCCATTTTTGAAAAGCCTTGAGCAAATGTTGAATGATGACTCAATTAGGCATGAGGTAAGTTTACGGATGTTTCAAGAAATAATTGTTTCAATATTGTGTTGGACAACCAGCACCACAACAAATCTGTTGCATGTCAAGTGTCCTGTGCCTGGTCACGCAACGCCCCCAAAAACATACAGGAGTGTTACATGACAAAAACTAAATACGGCTAATTTCAGACTCAGGCACCGAATAAATCCATTACTATCTCTACACTATACAGGTTGAACATTCACATCGAATAGCAGATAACTTACTCGAAGACTTTTGTGATGGCAAAACATTCAGAAATCATCCCCTTTTCTCAGTCGACCCTACAACTTTACAAATTTTGTTGTACTACGATGAAATCGAAATTGTGAATCCACTAGGAAGCAAGACATCGAAACACAAGTTAGGTTAGTTACCATTGAAAATAAACATGCGAGTATTAATTGCATGTTCAAGTGAGATTTGAACTGTTTCATATATAGTCCTAATTGTTGTGATCAATTAATTGTACATTCAGGTTTATTCTATTACACACTACGTAATATTTTTTGTCCTAAGTATCGTTCTCAGCTAAAGGCAATACAGTTATTGGCTATCGCAAAAAGACCTGTCATCAAAAAGTATGGGATCAATGCAATACTAGAAGATTTTATGGAGGAGCTTTCTGAACTTGAAAAGGTAGATATTAATGTCATTTGAGAGACTGTACGAAATAGAAAATATACCAGAAAAAAAAAGGAATCAAAGAAAAATTGTACATGATTGATGTAGACTACGAGCAGTCCTCCTTTCCCTCCAGCCTGATCAGTAAAAACAAGTGCTTCAAAATTACCTGGACACGCGAAGAATATTCAGGTATTTTTACCTGGAGGGAAAAGGGGGACTGCTTGCAGTCTAGGCTCAGATGCATTTGATCAAATAAAAAAAAGGCCGATAGAGGGCAAATAACATAGGTGAATGAAGAAATGGATGGATGGATAGATGGATGATTTTTTTTGAAAAAAAAAAAACTTTTCGCCCGCTCTCCAATAACAATCAAGTCCTGGAGTACTGGAACTATAAGTACTGTCCAATACGTGGAAATGCCGCCATTTCTGTAAACTGTTGTACTTTTCAGGATGGAGGATATCCGTTTAACATCAATGGAGAACTGAAGTCTTTTAGTGGCACAATTGCGTATGTATCTGGAGATAATCTTGGATTGCAGGAGGTTGGGGGCTTCAAGATCGGCACAGCATCAAATTTTAATGTAAAGAATGTATGGGTCCTGCAAATGACCTAACCTTGTTTGTAAGTAGCTATTTTTTTTACTTAGGCATCAGGCGTAGGCATTGCGGGCCCCATCCTTCCCATGATGCACCGATATACTAGTATGACTGTCTAGTCAGCCTTGTACTTCATGTAACACTTTGTATTCTTTGTATATACATTCTTATTATCTTTGTTCAAAGTAAAAACAATAATTATTGCTCTCAAAAGAAAACTCAAACAAGAATTTTTTTTCAGATGGAATAGATAGTGGACAACAACATATCATTGCGAGTTACTAAGTATGAATTGTGTTTATCAACAGTACTGCTTGGGCAGCCTGTGTTGGTTCCTTTTTATGACACACATGAAGTACTAAGCTTCTTTCTTTCGAGTTGAAATACTATTCATGAGTACAAGTAACGGTTAAATGTTGTTTGATAATCTGCAGCACACTCTCATCTGGAGGAAGGCAAAGAAATTATGTACTTTATGTAACATGTACAGTTTTCTCTTTTGTTGCTTTGCAGTTTCATGAGAGGCACTTCCCTTTGAGAACTTCACTTTTGTACAATGACCAGTGCAGAAGAATTGAAGCCTCGGATATAGATATATCCTCACAATTTGGAATTTCATATGATTCCATTCTAAATCAATCAAGATATTTCCACGTTATTGGGTCAATGCCAGGTGATGTGATGCATGATGTTCTGGAAGGAGTTCTTCAGTATGGTTGCAAAGAATTTCTTAAGTACATCATCCAAGAAGAAAAGTACCTGGGACTAGATGAATTAAATCAGAGAATACTGCACTTTGATTTTGGCTATTACAATGATAAAAATAAACCCTCACCAATTAGTCCAAAAACAATGTCAGCTCCAAATAATACTCTCAAGCAATCTGGTGAGAAATAATTAAAATGGATTTTCTACTCTTCATTAATTTGATAGTAGAGTGATTATATATGCTTAACCCGTGAAACACTTACTAAATGTTAGTGTGTAATAGTTGAATAGATAGAAAAGAAAACATTGGAATTAAGATCTACTAGTAACTAGTAGTCTACTGTTCTTTTTCATGGGTTAAGTGTAATCTCTATTTAATGCAAAATTGATTAGCATTGATATATGCAACACAGTAGATAGCGTAAAACTAATGATACCCTCTGTTATGAAAGTTAGAAAAGAACATGATATCTGCGTGCATGAAAAGTATATGATTTTTCTTGTAAAGCTTCACAAGCATGGTGTCTTGGACGATATCTGCCACTGATTTTAGGAAACAGTGTTCCTGAGGATGATGAAAAGTACCAACTATACCTGTTAATTCTTGAAATTGTGGAAATAGTTTTCTCTCCCCTCACTAACTGTGCTCAAGCAAGTTACCTTCAAAGCTTAATTGAAGAACACCACTTAAAATTTAAAGAACTATACCCAAATGCATCCATAATCCCAAAAATGCATTACTTGATCCATTATCCAAGAACAATAGTAAGGTAAAAATATGGATTTTAAGGATATTTTTGGCTGACTATGGAGATGGTAAAGACGTATATTCTTATAATTTTTATATTCAGCTTATTTTTTTTGGGAATACTTTTGTACAATCAACATGTATACCACACCTTAATAAATTAACATAAATTTAACTCATGTGATTTCTTAAACACTTTGCAAATGCTCTTTATGGTAGAATCTAATTATCATTATATTTTTTATACCAGACTTGGACCAATGGTAAGGACTTGGTGCATGCGGTATGAGTCTAAACACACTTATTTTAAACAAGTTGCCCTGGCTCTGGGAAATTATGTCAATGTGCCATTAATGGTTGCTGAGAGGCATCAGAAAATGCAAAGATGTCAGTATTTCAATGCCAAAGAATTGGGACCAAATGGTTCTTTTCTTGTGAAGGAGCTTATCTCTGGACCAGGTAATTTGAATACAATTACTAATTGATTATTAAAAATGTCAGATGTCAAGAATGTCAAGAATCACATACACTGTTGTATAAAAAGACTATATACTGGCCAAAAATTGTCAATTGATCATTATTTTTTATGTAATGTCTTTGTAAAGCTGATGATATGCAACATTTCTCCTAGTGTAATATATTATTCTTAATAAAATTGAGAAATATTGTTTGACTTCAGGAACTCAATGCGTAGCATCTTTGGAAGGATCAAAAGATAAGCTTCAAAGAGTAGATGGTAACATCAAGGATGATGATATTATCTATAAGTAAGTATTTGTATGTGGAATGCAGCAATACATACTACAATGGCGTGCAGAATGGTTGAGACACTGTGCCCTGAAATTGACGTTGTTTCATATCGTACCCACCATGTTGGTCTTAGAACGGCTATATATTCTGAACCCCCCCTCCCCCGACACAATGCTTTTTTTGTTAACAAATTGAGTTGAAAATATATAGCTAATTCAATTAACGTTGTCAATGAAAAAAGCCTAAAGCTTTGACAGCGGAATCAGAAAAATTATCACTGTGACATTATTACAATAAAAACTCACTGTATGCTTGCAAATTCTACAACTTGGACAACTTGGACACTTAATTTCTCAGATAGCCTACACAGAAGTTTGTTAGTACACAAAAGATATTTGAAAGGCTTTGGCCTTTAGGCTTTTTTTCACCGACAACCTTAATTGAAATAGCTATATATTAGACATCTCTGACTTTAAAACTATCTGTCTCCTTATTGTTTAAATTTAATGACACTGTCAAAAAGAATATAATTTAATTAAGCTTTAACAGAAATTCCTGTAGTTTTGATGGACATGTTAAGGTGCATTCATGAAATGGATAAATCTTAATTAATAGTTTAAAGAACAAACACACCAAAAGCGTGCAATATTTTGGACAATATCTGGTACTAAAAAGCATGTTCTAGTGCTCATAGCTAATTGCCGCCTAAAGTGTCTGTACTTTAGCTCTGTCGATCGATTAATTAATCTTGATTACAAACACACTGAGAGTGTGTAATACTTTGGACTACCTAATACTAAAGAGTACCATTTATAAAAAAAGTCACAAAGTAAGCAAGTGTGTGTGCTTGCAGTTATTTAGTTATATCGACTTCAGATTTCTTTCTTCAGATTTCAATTTTTAATTTTTCTTTTTAAAAGAAAATTGATTTTTTTTGTCAGAAATAAAACATTTGCCACATAATTTTTAACTCATGGATTGCAAATCCACGAGTTGTTGTGAGAGGTCGAATATGATTGAGTCAGCTTACTACTTTGTGTTTGACAACATGAAATGACACTATTCAACCTATCTATTGTCTAACTAGAATGGTACCATACATAAAGTAGTAACCTATTGTGTCACTCACTCACTCACTCACTCACTCACTCACTTTCTCCAAACTTCCAGTCTGTCAAACTTTACTTCCGCTATTCCCGATAATACGATACGGTGCTAACTTCCGTTCTAATCACATGTAATCATTTTCGGCAATCAGTTTTGTACTAAAGGACCAGCTTTGTCGATAAGCTTTGAACATAATGTAACTGTTTTAGATTTGTGTACAATACGGTGCTAACCTCCATTTCTCAGCGATCAGTATAGCACTTATATATAGTATAGACTTTGACCAGAAACTTTGATTTTAGATTTGTGTACAAGCAACAATTTTTAGGTACAAGATCTCAGCTCCCTCGACGTATAACCTCATGCTCTACACTTGTCTACACGGTCTAGATGCACTCCGCGAAGATTGTATGGGTCGGATGTTAGGTGAAAATGCTAATAGATAATTTCTTATTTCTTGCCACATTTTTGTATTGAACTACTCTCAGCTCCATCATCATGCTTGAAAGAATTTTACTAATTTTCATCACATCTCCGTTGAGCTGTTCAATACTTGGATATGAAAACCTTTCTGAATGGGCTTTGTCGCTGCCATCAAGGAACAAAAATTGTCGCAAGTCCAACGTGTTTGTACTCTATCAGCACGAGAGTAAATGAAAGAGTAAGAGCAAATCATATTTGAGTACGAATTGCCGGCCTACCAAAACTGGCCGTGAGTGGAACCACTACGGTCTCGCTAGGAAAGCGGCATCAAAAAAGCATATTGAGTTTAAGTTTAGTGGCTATCAAGAGTTGCTTTATGGAGTAATTTATTTTATTCATAGCTACATTTGCTACATAGAGAAATTTCTTTTATAATTTTTACATGTATTACATGGAATACAGCCGTAAATCAACAATATATACACAAAACATAACCTCACGGACTGTAAATAGCTCAGTGGTCAAGTGGTTAATGTTGCTGACCGCAGAGCCAGTGGTACGAAGTTCAATTCCCAGCTGGGACATGTTAATTTTTTTTCTTTTTCTTCTTCTTCTTCTTATTTTGTCTCATTATCTTTTTTTTGTTCTTTGATACCCAAATCTATTATTTTTCGCTAAAAAAATTACATTAGCTCATATTATTAATATTTAGCTGACTATTTAAAAATCCCTTTAAATACTCTACAAGTGGATCCAATCTTAATGTTTAAATTTATAGCAATATAATGATCTATTATTCAAAAAATATATAGATATAAATTGCTTCAATTGCTATTTAAAAAAAACACTAAAATTTGAGTTTTGGGCTTCCTGTGGTCATTATCGATTAATCCACGAATTACTTCGCCATTGGCGGGTTGATTTAAGTTGAAAATGGAAATTAATTTTCAATTTTTAACAAACGAGATTATGTAAATATGACAAAGTAGACAGTATGGGGGGAGGGTAGGTAGAACTCATTAGTCATTCCTGTAATCGTCTCTGGAAATCCATAAATTAAATATGGATATCGATCACAACAGCAGTAAGCATCAGTTTGCAACAATTGAACAGTAAACTACTTATATTATGAAAATGTTCTCGAAGAGTATTTAAGTGGAGTTGACTTAACAAATAAGTATTTGGCATTATTCGCTACTTAATTTATAACTAGTGACGTAACTACTCGACTTCTCACGGTTTTACGTACTGAACTCACTAAAAATATTAAAATTTGTTAACTCCAATTGACCCAAAGACTCTTTGAGAACATATAACATTCAACTGCTGTCACGATTGATGTGTCATCAATGTTTTTAATAAATGACTTGTACCTCAAACTAAATCTTTGCAACTCTAGAAAATATTTAGTCAAAAGAGCTGGTACACCAATATGGCGGCCATAAATACCAAGCATGGAAATGATATTAAAAATACATTTATTTGTTCATTTTATTGATTATATATATAGAAAATGACAATTTAGTTCATTGCCAATTTTGGTGCCGATAATTTGCCAAGCGATGAACAGAATCAGACCAAATTTCCAGAGACGACTTCTTTTCATGATACATACAAAATATCAGGCAATCAGCTTTCTCAGAATTTTAGTTTAGATTTCAGTCCTCTCGTGACGTCACGTGAAATCGATCTATAGCGTAGTTCTGTCATTTAGACATATTTTTTGGCTGAAAACCAAGGAAGTAGCTATCTAACTATTTCATTTCTATATGGCGTGCTTGACCTGAAACATAAAAATTGGGTGAAGTTGAGTTGTTTCCATAAACGTGACAAGTCATCATAAAGCCATGCATGTGTAAGCACCCAACGCAGTTTGTCAGCCAGTTTAGCTTTTCTAATTGGTACCAAAATGTCTTTGTAGTTGTTATTGTATTTACTGACTTGGACTCTGATTATCAAGATTTAATCAGAAATCATTAAAATGCTCTTTTCTAGGTTTATTATTTTGGAAAGTACTCAGTAGAAAGGTTTATGCTGCGAGGAAAGAGGAAATGGAATGAAAAAGGAAAAGAATGGATGATGACAATGCTGAAGGAAACAGGGTTCAAGAAGGTGCTATAGCTGAGTTGAAAGAGGAAGTCCAACAGCTGAGCGTAAAGGTTACTATATTAAGGATACACAGGACACAATCGAGTACTTCACTTTGAACCCTAGTGGTGCACTTACTTTACGTTAACTCCTAATAAAATATACATTTTCTAAAAGCCTAAAGACCAAAGTTTACATATCTTATATCTTTTTCCCATAAAACTGATTCATTTGGGAATTATCAAATACCGAAAAAAAAGTGCAGTCTCGGAATTTGAGGTTTATTCTCCTTCCGTTTTATATGGATGGATCAAATTTTTATTCCAGGTTGTTTTGCCAACATTGATCTCGCAAAGTGTGTCTGGGTTTTTTTAATTAACGCTCCATTCTTTTCTAATTGAATTTTGAAGTTCGACATACGTGTTTTTAGGGATCCTCTTCACAAAATGCCTTATATCTAAAGAAAGAATAGAAAAAAAAGGAAACGCAGACACACTTTGGAAGATGAATATCTTTTGAATCAACTTGCCAAATGTCGTTGAAATTGATTGAATACCGAGGGCGAATAAACCTTTTAAAGTTGCATTTTTCTCGAAAAACTCTTCCCGAGAAAAGCATGATTTTAACTTTCAAAGGATTAATGTTTATTTACACAGGGGTGATTATTTTTTGAAATAACTCGCTTTGTAAAAAACTTTTTAATTTGCTTTTCATATAAAATGAAAGATTATACCCTAATTAACCTTACAGCACGTTTTCTAAAAATTAGCAATTTGAAGCGATTTTGTGTCCCCGTGTATCCTTAATGGAGCCCTAACAAGAGAGTTCATAATAAAGATTTCTTGACTTCCACCATATGTCTTAGTTCACCAGCAAATCTCCTTAATTATGTCAGCTCATGTTGTGAAATCGTAATTGGTTGTGTGCCATGTGTACAGAGGTTGTTAGATGAAGACAGTAGTAGAGGCTGTCATCATTGTAGAGCACAAAGGTTTGACTTCATGCCTGTGAAACTCAAGGGACTTGAGGGGATCATGGTGCAGTTAAAGACTGAACTGACCTATGACGTACGATCCCCGCCAAAATCCATGTTTTAGAATTTACACTTGTCTTTCCATTTTTTCAGCCCAACTTTCGTTTTTTTTATTTGAATTCTAAATTTTCAACTCTTCTTTATGACTTTACATTAAACAAAGCAATTTTTACGCTCAACTTTATTTATCTTTAACTTGACTTATCATATTTCACAAATCTCCAAATAAGGAATGATGTACTGACACCGCCAAAATCCATAGTCAGATTTCAACTTTAGTTTAAAATTCAGTACACACATCACACAAATTTGCACAGTCAAAATTTTTACACTCCTCTCCGGAATTTTCAATACAGAAGATTTTTACTCCAGCAGTTATTTCTTCTTTTGTACGCACAACATTATTGAACTAAAATAAAATTTTCGAACATGCTATTTGATATCTACACTAGTCGATGCAACTCACCGCCTCACATTTTCAACTTGGAGAATAGTCATTTCACGCATCAGTTACTTCAGTCACGTCTATGCTCTACTGGTCCTATACCCACACAAACATGGCGGCAGAATTTGCTCTTAGCATTGTTCAACAAGCTTTGACAGATTTAAACTCATGCCAAGATGGCGATTATAGCTCAATTTTACAGCGTATTGACTACGTAAACAGCATTCTTATGAACTGTGGTGAGCTACCCGATTCCATTGTAGATGGTTTAGGATCATCCTTAGTAAGTTTATCCAGTGAGGGGACTGGGCTTGAGAGGTCGAAGAGGTCAGACGTACCTTTGCCTCTCTCCACAAATTTATCCTTTTTCTCTCTACTTTGGCGTTACAAACTGTAAACTGTATGTAAACTTACATAAGTTTGGGTAATGGCAGATGAGGAAAACGTCAAGGAGTCAAGAAAAAGAAGGAGGCGAAGCAAAGGTTCGCAAACTGAAGAAGACGAAGACCTCACGCCTCTGCCATGTTGTAGCTGCAGTGAAACATTAAATATGATCAACGAGAAGCTTGACCAAGCTTTATCTGCAATTAAAGAAATACATACCCTCAAGGTACAAGTCAGTGAACTTCAAAGCAAGAACGATCAGCTAGAAGAAAGCCTGAATTTTGCACACAGCGAAATTGACAACTTGAAGATCCGACTTGAGGACCTAGAAGAAACAACCTCTTACCAACAACAAGACATTCACGCATTGCACGAAGAAATGAAAGTAGAGAAAGCAAGATGAGTTAAGCTTGAAAGCCATTCCAGAAGGAATAATCTGCGTTTCTTCAATATACCTGAACAATCAAACGAAAACTACCATGACACCGAGCAAGTTCTAAGAGAATTCTTAGAAAAAAACCTCTCTGTAGGACATGACCTTGCAACAACCATCTCCATAGACAGAGCCCACAGAACTCCTGCCACCAAACTTCCTAATATTACGAAACCAAGACCAATAATTGCAAAATTCTGCTTTTTCAAAGAAAAAGAACGGATTAGAATGATGGCCAAGAACCTTAAAGGCACTAAATTTGGCATTGCAGAAGATTTCGCCCCAGAAGTATTGGAGGTAAGGAAAAATCTTACAGAAGTAATGAAGAAAGCACATACGGATGGAAAGAAAGCATTTAATAAATATGACCAGCTTTTCATCGAAAAAGCCCTATACACAGGAAGAGAAGCAGATAGGCCGTATGTAATAAGAAAAACAATCAAAGACTAACTTAAATGTCTTAAATTTAAGTAAAATGGACATATAATTTTCTTGAAATTTATTATTATAAATGGATTAAATTAAATTAAATTAAATTAAATTATTTTTTTTCCGTCGGTCCTCTCTCACCGTTTTTCCCCCCAAACTTTTTTAAAGCAAATCCGTTCAAATATCAATGCTTTACTATATTTTTCCTTATATTTCTGTTCCTCGGAATTTCAGAAACCTTAAACATATTCAAATTTCTATGTTGCTTTTTTCTTAGCACTTCACTACTCTTTAACAAAGAACAACTAATCACTTTATTGTCTCTTTCATCTTTTGTAGCTTTCTATATTCTTTCCAGCATCTTTCGCAATGTATGCTTTTTTGTCCCAGTTCAGAATTTTACTCTAAATTTGCATCTCAAAAAACAGAGCCCTCTAAGTAAACAAAATCTTTTTTCGTAATTATCAACCAAAAACTAAATCCTTTTCAAATCAAATGCATGTCCTTAAATGTATGAGGATTGAACAATAGAGCTAAAAGAAAGAAAATTTTTATGTGGTTGCATAAACAAAATGCGCAACTATTATTTCTTCAAGAAACATACAGCTCGAAAGACGAAGAACAAATGTGGTCAAATGAATGGGGTGGAAAGGTTTTCTTTAGTCACGGAACAAAGCACAGCAAAGGAGTAATGATCCTTGTTGATCGCTCGTGCGATATTTCTATCAAGAATTCGATAACAGATAACGACGGAAGGTTTATCATACTCGAAACAGAAATCGGATCGCACACATTTATATTCGTAAACATTTACAGTCCAAACAATGTAACAAATCAAAAAAATTTTTTTGAGAATATAAACAATCGCCTTGAGAACTACGCCGGAGACAACATAGTAATCGGAGGAGACTTTAATTGCGCCCTTTCTCATTTAGATAAAGAAGGAGGGGTTCCTATTGAACAGAAACGGACAATCATTAACAAAATAAGTAAAATTATGAAATTAGCTGAATTATGTGATATATGGAGAGTTTTAAATGTAAGCAAAAAGCAATTCACTTGGAGAGATAAAACGGTAAATATCCACTGTAGACTTGATTATTTATGTCAGTGCGTCTTAAAAAATATATTGAGAACTGCTACATTACGTACGCTCCAGCATGTGATCACTCTGCTGTTGCTTTTCAAATGCAGACATCTCATTTTATGCACAAAAGAGGCCCGGGCTTCTGGAAATTTAACAACTCTCTGCTCGAAGATAAACAATTTACTGACGAAATGAAAGCGAACATAAAAAAATGGAAAACAAACTATGCAGATCTTGAAGACAGATGCCTAGCATGGGACCTTATAAAAATGGAAATTAGAAACTTCTCCAGGTATTTCTCGATAAAGAAAGCAAAGTCCAAACAAACGCTAGAAAAAACTTATTTTGATAAAATAAATGAGTTACTGAGCACTTTACCCTCGATAAAAGACCAAGACAAGAAAAAAACAATACAAAATGAACTAGAAAAAAACCAAAGAAATTTAAATGAAATTCTTGACGAAAAAGCAAAAGGTGCAATACTTAGAAGTAAGACCAGTTGGTACGAGTTAGGAGAAAAAAAACAACAAATACTTCTATGGTTTAGAGAAGAAAAACGCGGTAAGAAAACACATTACCGAGCTGCAAGTCTCAGATAAAAAAATTCTGGAAAAGCCAGAGGAGATTTTGGATGAACAAAAACGTTTTTATGAGAACCTTTATCAAACCTCCAAACCGAACTCTAGTGATGAACATTTAAGAAACGAATTCCTAAACCCAAAAGGACTGGCTCTTTCTCCACTGTTACTTATTGCATTTTCTGCTCGAGGATCAACATTTTGTTTAAGGTTGCTAAGAAGAGTACATTTCGGTTCAGGTTTTTCAAGGTTATGCTGCCGGATGTCCATATTCTTTATCTTACAGGGCTCAATTTCATTGCCAGCCACAGTGGATCTGAAGTTCCACTGGCAGCTTACTGATGTGCAGGATGGATCAATCATGCCATTGCTGTTGGCATACTCAAGTTTGTACAGCACAGCAATGACATGATTGCAACACTCAGAATAGCCAGCAGTACAAGAGCAGAATCCTCCTAGAACTTTACCACTGAAACTTTCACAGGCTACCCACACTTCTCTTGGTTGTTCGGATGTCAATTTTTGAGATGGGTTTACTTTTCCTTTTACAATCACTACATCACCAGAAACTTTCATGACCAGAAGAGGGTGAACAAAGCCAGACATAAAATAGGAGTATGCTTTTCTGGTTTTGTATTGGCCAACATAGTCAGATTCCAAAGCTTTTTGCTCCAAAATGAATTGGAAAATTCTTCCCAGATGAACATGGAGCCAATGACTCACTTCATTCTTCCACTGACCTTCAGTGACCTTCAAGGGGTCACAATTAATTCCAGTCCTTTCCAACAACTCATCATAGCCTTTTTTTAAGTCAGCCTGTTTTTCACGAAAGTCACTGACTGGGAGAACTCCCTGTTCATGAGCACATAACGCTCTAGCAGCAAGGTCAAGCTTAGACCCCACAGTAGAGAGGCCTCTGCTGGAAAGATAGTAATTTAGCTGCCCTACTGTGAGATCTAAGAACTGTGAAATAGCTCCTTGGTCTTTACAATAATTAGCTGGCATCCTCTCCCAACAAGTATCAAGTAAACAAGCAAAAACAATTCAAATTTCCGCGGGTAAATAAATGTTTATTTGTTTACTTACAATGGCTTAATATAAAGTAATATAAAGAACTCGAGAGCGTGTTATATCGGGTCTAAAGATCCTCGCCTTCGGCTCGGATCTTTATCCACCGATATAACACGCTCTCTCGTTCTTTATACATTACTTAAACCACCTGATTTTAATCGCAAAACAACATATGTATTACAGTTTCATAAAAGAAGAAAAATATTCATTTGAATCATTTTTGAAATATGCAACCAATAAGTACCATCTAGAAAAAATAATCGCTCTAGTTCAAATAAATGAACAATCGTCGGCATTTTTCGGAAAAAAATGGGCTCCTTTTATCAATTTTCTTCAAAAACTGCATAACATTGCAATCTAACTAATACCTCGGGTTCCCTAATCTCTTCTTTCTTCATTGTTTCTTGTTCACATTGTTCTCCTCGTTTTCCTCTTTTACTATTTGCTACACCTTTACACTAAAATTAAAAAACTTTTTAAAAAACTTTTTTTTGTATACTGAAGCTTTAAAAAAAAAAGTTGTTAAAAAAAAATCTGTTAATTGTCCAAACTTGTAATAATAAAAAAAAAAAATGAAATTATTGTAAAAAAAAAGAAATTTTCTGTTATATATGTAAAAAAAAATTATTGTAAAAATCTATAGTGTTAAAATGTAAAAATTTATCTATGTGTGAAATAAACGTACCAAAAAAAAAAAAAAAAAAAAAAGTTTATCCAGTGCAGAAAGACAGCATGGCGATTCCACTTGCACTGCTTACAGTAGAGTTGAGCATCTGTACACTGGAAACACTGGTCTGCCTTCCTTTCACATATCCGAGGATCAGCTTTTATTCCTCATAGAAAACGGATTTTCAGTGCCACAAGTTAGCAAGTTACTGGGAGTATCAAAAAAGGACAGTGGAGAGAAGAATGTTTAAGTTTGGAATAAGGATATCAGGTAAGCTATACCTTTTAATACTTAAGCTTATAATCAACTTACATCAATATAATGGTCATGATCATAATCATAGGGTTTGTTGCTGGATTGAGTTTTGGTTTTCGCTCTTTTTCTGTTGCTGGACCTGAACTTTGGAATTCACTGCCGTCATCCATAAGATCAATTTCTAGTCTATCTTCCTTCAAAACGGAACTCAAAACTTACCTTTTTAAATTAGCTTTTTGTTTGTAGATTTATTTTAATATCCTTTTATTCCTAGCGCTTAGAACAGACTTGAATAAGTGCTATAAAAAATTATATTATTATTATTATTATTAATTACAAAATAAAAATCTATAAAGATAATATAATGCATATTTACAATAAAAGTAGATAAATTAAAACAAATAACTAAATAAAACTAAGATAAAAAAACACTAGACTACTGAGAAAGCTCTCTGGAATAAAAACGTCTTAAGTAATTTCTTAAATTTTTCTACACTTGTTGCACTTCTAACTGATAAAGGCAACACATTCCAGAGCTTTGGAGCAGCTACCATGAAAGAACGATCTTCCTTTTAATGGACCTATGCTTCAGACCACCAGGATTATTTTTTTCGCCAAAAGAACAGTACCCCAGTTTCTCAGGCTCCTTGTCACTTTGGGGGACTAGTGTTAGTTGACTGAAGCTCAGGTTTTGATGCTCCTTCCCACTTCTAAGGGAGAAGTTTTTGCCAATAAGGAACAGCATGGTATCCAATAAAGCTTTGGCAGAATGGCCTCCCAACAATTTACTCGTCCATGATTGTTGTTCTTCGGCTTCTGTGAATGCTTCGGCCTGTTTGATTGTAGCTCCGACACCCATAGAAGTTAGTCGCTTTGATTCGGCATCAAGACTCTTTTGGAATTCTTTGAAAACAGGGCAAATATATTCATCTCTGGGCGGTCATTTTCTCTGAAGTGTCTTTGAATACCACAACACAGTTGGTAGAGACTGGGCGGATTACTTTTATTTTCTAATTTCCACAACAAACTTGCTGAGCCAGTAGTTTAGCTTCTCGCCATTTAGCTTCAGTACATCTGGTTCAACCTCTGTGTACAAGTCATTGGCTGAGCTTGTTGCCATTCCACTCCACAGCCCAGTCATACCATGTATTTACACACCAATTTGTAGTCACTTTAGTGCCATACGGAATCCTTGTCTCCTTCACATTTTCAAGTTCCTGGTCTGATATTGCAACAATATTTCGCTTTGAAATGTTCCCACGAACTTCATCATGAACTTTGTCTTGCTTAGTTCTTTCACTCCCTGTCAATGTGCTGCCTTCTTCAATTTTTCCAAAGAGCAAGTCAAGATCAAAACTGCGAAGCTCTGGCAATGGTCCAAAAGTGTTCTATGTGATAAATGTCTTCTTCTCCCTCGCTGTAGTTTGCCTCCATGACGGCATTACAACACCAAGCTCGATTTACTGTGGAATGTACGTAACATCCGCGACCTGGCTCAGATCAAATTCTAAATAAAACTTTACTCTGTATTGGCTTGAACAGAAAACAATTATTTCTTTGTTCCTTTAGTAGAAAGAGTTGAATCAAAATCACGAAGTAATTATATCGCTTCATTCATGCTTGAATCAGTGGAAAATATGAAAGATATTTTCATTATTTTATTAAACAAATTTACGTAAAACTTTGTAGAATGCATGTTTTCTGATATCTCAAAGGAATACCTTTTTGTAAAAACCTTCTCAAGTGTTAACTAAATCAGTTAATTACCTCGACCTCGACATTAAGCCATATTTATATGGCTTTCTGACATTACTATTTCACATATTAAGTGCGCTCACTCTATAACCTCAAAACTTATGGCCCATGTTCTTTCTCTGTTGCTGCACCTCTACTTTGGAGCTCTGTGTCCTCTTCAATTACAGACTCATGACCTATCAACTTTTTACAGGAAATCTAAAAACTCACTTATTCAATTATTAAGTGGCCTTTTCTTTATAAATTTTGTAGTTACTGCACTTAGAGTAGATTAGACTAAGCGCTATAAAGCTTTTTTGTTGTTATTATCTAAAAGCCCAGTATATTTCAAAATATTGTTTACCACCTGATTATAAATTTTTGAATAAGTTTATACCTTTCATCCTAATTTTGCAGGATGTTAATGAGTATGGAATTGACTGGCACGGTCCATCACCAGTTGAGGAAATTGCTACTGTTGAGGTTCCAGATACACCTTTCTGTTTGAATGATGCACAGTTACTGTCAATACAGAGTATCAGTATGGCCTCTGGAAACAATGATCCATATGCAGTAGATTTCTATAGCAGAATTGTAAGTGAAGTAAAAAGACTCTTGGAGTAATGTAATAACATTAAAAACACAGTGTCTTGGTCTAAAATGTGGATAATTCTTTAATATTATACATATACAATTCTTTAATATTATACATTCATTTCTTGATAATAGAATATTGTTAACAATGTAATTATTTAACCAATGAAATTATTACTTTCTCTATTGGTGATCCAACTCAAAAACATGGTTTTCAAAGGAAAAAAGGAAAAGAATAAAGCAAAAGACTAATAAACAAAAAAATACTTCTGCTTATATTTTAGAGTGAATGCATTAAATCTGATCTTTTACTTAAAATGTTTGGAGGATCATTCTGACTGTTAATCAAGTTCATCAAATAAAAGGGAAAAGACAAACCAAAGAGTGTTTTCTCCACTCTTTACACAGCCTTTAGCCTACAGAATAGAACACATTTGAACTTTTTTGATTTTCCATAATAGTTCACAGATTAGTGCAATCACTTGTTACGGAAAACCATGTTGAACATGAACTTTAACAATAAAAATATATAGAAAACATTTCAAAAATTGTAAATTGTTACTTAAAACCACTTTGACCATAACCTTTAACTATAAAAAATATCCAGAAAACATTTCAAAAATTGTAAATTGAACAGCACATAATGTATGGCATTGTGCTGGAACAGGTTATCGATTATTTGATTGAAACAATACTTAAATATCATTATCAGAAAACTATATTACCCAAGACAATATAATAATAGCACAGTATACACTTGTAAATGATTTGCCAGAGCTTTCACATACAGCATTAATGGCAGCTTGTGTTGTCAGGAAATGCTCTTGGCAAAGTGACTCTCTTTAAACAAGTGGAAGAGAAGACCGAGCTATCATCTGAAAAAATAACCTTTATCTTGCCTAGGCCAAATTCAGGCAGGCAAGGTGCTCCTGTAGCAAATGTCAAAAAGGCTTTCAATTGATCACTTGTTGATGTTTTGATGAACTCCTCCAAATAGGCTTTGATGCTGCTTTCATCAGACGTCATCTCACTTGGAAATTGTATACACTCTTTAACCTTTTCACCAGTAATTTCTCTCAGCACAAATAGCACTTTGAAGATGTCTGGATTGACATGTATCCTGGCACCAAAGCCTAGGGTTTGCGGTCCATTGCGGAGTTGATCAAATACAATTTTGCGCTTGGCAATAGCATCATGAACAATAAGGTTTTGTATCACGTTCATCTTGTTGTCATACTAAAAGCAATATAAAAAATCCATGTAAAAAGTTTGGAATTTGACCATACAAGTTATATTTAGGTCCTTGAACCCATCATGTCACTTGCTAATGGTGTTTGTACATTGAATAGCATTTTCTCCTAAATGCAGAGCAGTTTTCGTATGAGTATGAGTTTCGTACCAGTTACGGTATATGTACAGTACGGTTACGGCAGGAATTTCGAATGTTTTTATAGACATTACGGCACTGACACAGTCACGGTACGGTACGGTCACTTTCCCACTCATACTGAACAATACATACTGTTAACACTGCAGTTGAGCCACTTTCAGCAATCGCAATTTCTTCATTGCTTTCCTCATTTAACTCCTTGACATCCGGTGCACAGGCAATCTGAATAATAAATATCATTTATTTTGAAAATCGATGCAATACACCTTTCAGTTATAACAAGCCAAAAATTCAGTCAAA
This sequence comes from Telmatactis stephensoni, assembly GCA_029948255.1. NCBI lineage: Eukaryota > Metazoa > Cnidaria > Anthozoa > Actiniaria > Isophelliidae > Telmatactis > Telmatactis stephensoni. Next base: position 170,542 of record JALIZF010001174.1, read on the forward strand.
CCACACACAAATTTCTGTAGTAATCTACTCTGAAACTGATGGTGTCATGATGTTAAGGTATCTCCCAGTGGTAATTTACTAACCACATGTCAAATTTTTATACGGCAAATTGAGAGACTTTTTCTGGTCTGATTTAAATGATTTTTGCACAAAATGTTTAGCAAAGATGAAACTTTGAATTAATGTAAATTTCATGTTAATGTGAATTAGGGTTACCATAGATGTTAGACTACATACTGAGGCACACTAAATGAAATCATAAATAATTATTTTAGAGCAATTTTGAATAAAGTACCTTTTCCTATTTGAAGTGATTTATTCAAAATCGCTCTAATATAAGTATTTATTTATGCTTGTATTTAGCGAGCCTCAGTGTGTAGTTTAACACCTATATAGTCATTTTTCTAAAGCTCATTGAAAGCGGGAGATATTTGGTAAAAACATATTCCAGCGGTCATTGCTTGCTATTGTTTATCGCTGCCATGGTAACCCTGATTCAAATGAAATTTACATTGATTAAAAATTTCATCTTTGCTGAAGATCGTATGCAAAAATCACTTGGATCAGACCAAAAAAGTCTCTCAATTTGCTAAATAAAAATTGGATGTGTGTGGTCAGTAAATTACCACTGTTAGACACTTTAAATAGCTTTACAGCCAAAATCGTTGCATCGCGACCACAAATGCAAACTTCGGTTGTTTTTTTTTGTTTTTCTGATCAGCCAATCACAGCTTGGGTACGATATGACATCACCTCCCTTATGCGCGTGAAGTCCGGTTGCTTGTTGGCATATTTCACGTGTGAATTCTGATTGAATTCTGAGATACATTCTAGCGATTTAGCTAGTTTTTCTGACAGGAAAATGGACCCAGAAGATATAATTTATTGCATTTATGTAATATGTCTAATCATTTAATTGAATTAATTATGTGTAAAGTATTAAATTGTTGATATAGTTATATTGGATATAGAGAATATATAATGTGTGTAAATATATTGGAATATCAATGGATTATGTGTCAGAAAGTTTCTCTTTCCGTAAGAGGAAACATTTCGATATAAATTTAGGCAAATAAAATATAACTTCGTCATCTGTTGATTTCATTAAAAAAGTGAGCTGGTTAACAGAAAAATCAATTTTGTCTTTAAGTTTAGATTGTAAATCATAACGGAGTTTGAAGTATGTTGAGCATTCAAAAATCATATGTTGTTCTGTTTCTACTTCATTATTGTTGCATAATAAACAATATCTTTGCTCTTGTGGTATTTTAGGTTTTGAATATCTTCCTGTTTCTATCGCTAATTTGTGATTACTTATTCGAAATTTTGTAAAATGTTGTCTTTCTTCAAAATTATTTAAAAACGTTAAGACACTTCTCTTCTTCATAATATTCTTTAAATGTTTCGTAAAAAGAGAGTTTTGGAGAGATATGTAAAAGGTTTTTCCATAATACAAAATACTTGGATTTCATTGTTGATTCGAGTTCATTCATAATTGAATTTTCTAAGGTGCGATTAATTGATACAATTTGATCGGGATTATAATAATTTAATATTTTTTGAAGATTCAAGATATAACAAGATTTATTTCTTTTCGATAGAGTATCATATAACAATAAGGATTGTTTTGCAAGACAATCATCTGGTAAACATATTAGATGATTGAAGTATTTAACTGTTGATTTATCTATAAAAATTTTTAATGGAAAGCGTCCTATTTCTGCTCTGCAGGCAATATTGGAAGACTTATTGCTAACTCCCAAATAGTATCTACAGAAACGTAAATGTACTTTTTTAACGTAGTTTTTATCCCAAGTTTCAAGAGATGTATTTGAATATAGGCTCCAGATTTCACAGGCATATGTTAAAATTTGTGAGATAAAGGAGTCGAAAAGCTTATTTGCAAGTGATGGTTTAAGTTTCCTAAAATCAATTTTTCTGGAAATACTGAAAAAAGCATGCAAAGCTTTATCTCGTATTTGTTGCAAATGCAGAGAAAAATTTCCAGTTGAGGTTATTTTTACTCCTAAGTAAGTATAATCATTTACATGTTCAAGAAGTTTAGAGTTTATGTTAAAAATCGGTGGTTTACTTAATTTCTTATTTGTAAAAATCATTATCTTTGATTTCTTTTCATTAATTGTCATTGACATTTTTTTACAAAATTGCGATAGCGCATTAAGGCTATTTTGTAGTCCTTGACGTGAATGGGATAGCAAGACTAAATCATCAGCATAAAATAAAGAAGATAATTTTAATTCTTTAGTTAGATATATTGGATCCGTACACGGTGTTTGATCAAGTAATCTTGGAAGATCATTTAATATAAAGATTAAATAATAAAGGACTTAGTATACAGTACTCCGTGGTTGTACTCAAAAGTTTTTGTTGTTGTTTTGGAATACATGTTTTTAATCAAATCATAAAATTTTCCATTAATATTATTTTCAAGTAACGTAATTAGTAATCCTTCATGCCAAATTGAATCAAATGCTTTTTTGAAATCAATAAAACAAGTGTACATTTTAACTGAGGATCCCGTTCTAATCTTTTCTCTAATGAACATAGATGCAGCAATGCACCATCATAGTTATTTGGTAGTTTTGGATCTTTTTCCTTCCAAAGGGGTTGTGAAATATATGCATCTTCACTTGGTAGCTTATGCGTTGAAGCTTTCATCATTCTAAAAGCACGTTCTTCTTCCTTAGATCTCTTTTCTAGGGGATGATTAGTAATTCTAAGGGTTTCCACTTTCATACTAGCTTCAACAAGTTCCTTGAGGCCAGAATCTGCCTCAGTTTCCACTCTTGTGCGATGTTCAGACAGTTCATGTCCTTAAATTCCGTTGGTAAACAGTTAGTAGCCACCCATCCTAATGGGGTGCACAATGCTATAGGAAGTTCTGAGCTTCCTAGTCCTGGAGTTGGCTCTACAATCTCCATTGGTACAAGAAGTCTTCCATTGTTGGATCCGATCAATAAAGTTACTTGCTCTCCACTGACGTCTGGCAAATCTATGTCTTCAAGATAGGTAAACTGTTGCTTAATCTCAGACCACTTTACATTTTGGCTTGGTCCTGGTAGTTGTGGTACAGTTTTAGTGTCAAATAGTGCGAACTTCTTGTAGGGGTTAGAGATAGATGAAACATACACAGGCTCTGTAATTGTTGAAGACTTAACTTTTGTTCCATTGACTCCTGTAATTGTAACCTCTTGACCTTGATGATTGTCTTTAACATAACCAAATGTAAGTGCTGATTGGTGTAAAAGAAGAGTACAATCACACCCACTGTCTAACACAGCAAATACTTTATGTTGTACACCATCTATTCCATGAAGAATTACTGGTAGAATTTGAAGAAGTGCTTGTTTATTTACATGACTGTGAAATATTGAATTGGACTGTGCAGAGTTGCAATGTGCATTACTACTTGTACTACTTGGAACTGTGACAGAAGACTGTGCATTAACTGGTGTAGTATGCGTAGACTGGACTTGAAGAACAATTTTCGGGTGCACTTCTTGAACTAGACTGTGACTGACGCTGATTGCTAACAACTTAATGTAAGAGACTGTGGTGTTTTTTACTGCATCCAGAAACATCACACACAACATTTTCACGACAATTCTTTATCATGTGTCCTGGACGTAGACAACGATAACATAACTTGTGTTTGTAGATGACCTCACTACGTTGTGAGGAGTTCATATTTCCAAAGGAATGACAATTTTCCAATTGATGACGTGAGGGTTCATGAATTGGACATTTACTAGACTTTTCAGGACTTGTATTAGTTGTGAAGACTGATCTTCGTGGACTTGTTGCAACTTTACTAGTTGGCTTGTTGAACTTTGACCCTGCAACTGGTTTGCTCATTGTAGCACTAATGTACGCGTCCTCCCAGTGTTTTGCTTTACGTTCTACCCATGTGTTAAAGTGTTCAAGTGTTACATTTGTTGGGTGATCACTTACCCATTCATGCCATCTGAAGAAAAGGGACTGGGGTAACTTAGATGCTGCATCTTGAACAATAGAACTTGACTTTAAATCGTGTTCCAAGCCCAGGGACTTGAATGACTGAACCATGGTACAAATAATGTTGGACAAAGACCGTAGCTGGTCTGCTCTTTTTTCTTGCACTGCATGTGCTCTCAAAGAAGCAATATTAGTTTGTATGATCGTACGTTCATTTCCAAATCTTTTCTGTAACACTTGCATCGCTTTTTTAAACTGACCAGAACCTGGAAGAATCCCTCGTATAGCTGTTTCGGCTTCTCCTGTGACGTTTTCTTGAACAATATTTAGCATTTCATCATCATCGTACAAATCTGTCTTCTTTAATCTTTCAATGCAGGCTTTACAGTGCACAAAATTCTCTACTTTTCCATCAAAAGGCTTAACATAAGGTTTACGTTGTTTTGCAATTTCTTTTCCTAACATTAGCAACGATGACTGTTCGTATTTTGCTGCACTTGATTCCGCCATATTTGAAGAGTTGGGGTTTGTTTGCATTACCTTGACCTTGAAATTGACCTCCTAATGGGCTAGAAGCAAAATATCGTTGAACTCGGTCTTTTTCACTTTCTTTAGGGAAAGCAGAAAGTTCA